>CAUYSK010107326.1:0-10662 GCA_963575035.1 Avahi laniger | reverse complement strand
TTTTTTGAGAAAGAGTCTCACCATCTTGCCTGGGCTAGAGTGCCGTGGGGTCGGCCTAGCTCACTCAAACTCCTGGGCTCAAGCGATCCTCCTGCCTCAGCCTCCCGAGTAGCTGGGACTACAGGCATGCGCCACCATGCCCGGCTAATTTTTTTTTCTATATATTTTTAGTTGTCCGATTAATTTCTTTCTATTTTTAGTAGAGACGGGGTCTTGCTCTTGCTCAGGCTGGTCTCAAACTCCTGAGCTCAAACCATCCACCCGCCTCAGCCTCCCAGAGTGCTAGGATTACAGGCGTGAGCCACCGCGCCCGGCAATGATTCCCCTTAACCACATAAAACTACCATAGAAACCACGCTACGTGAAAGTGCTTGAGCTGAAAATCTTTAGGTAAACATTAACTTATTTTTTAAACCTTCAAATTTATGAAAACATTCATAAAATTACATAGCCTTGAATTGTCCAACCTGTCCTACCACTTTGTTAAACAATACCTTGAAGTGATCCTCAAATTCTAGAGAGGAGTAGACTTTCGAAGGCCCATCAAGAACAGCAAAATCTTTATACGGGATAGCTCTAAGCAAGCATGGAGCAGGCTATAATGGGAATTCATAGGAAGGCCTGGGCCCCTCTGGTTTTCAGTACAGATTCTTCCATGAATGTTCTATCCCCTCACTAAGGCGCTAAGCAGTTTGAAATTGAAATATGAAAGCTGCTTAGCCCAACTCATTATTAACCCATTCAACTCTGGCTTATTATATAGCTTGTTCAATTTTTATTCTATCTGTAAAGACTAGCAACTTCTAAAATTTGTTACTTCTGGTGAAAGATTTTCATTTTAAATTCTTTTGTACTGTTTCGTTTAAAAATGCTTTAAGGGAGGTATGAAGAGAGAGACCTATGTGACAAAACAAATATTTGAGTTCTAAGTCAGTTTCAGGCCCACCTCAAATACTCTTGCTATATTGTCAAGTTGCATTAAAGTAAATCAATACTAATAAACGAGATTGGCTGCAGGCCAGAAAAAAATGAATATTTAATCTTGTACTTAACCAGTATGATGTCTTATTTCCTGGCATTATTTAATAAAATCTCTTTAAAATTTGTTTACTTGCTACAGTAAGAATTTAGGAAGTTCAACAGAGTAAATGATTAGAGATATGAAAGGAAGACAATATGGTTTTAAGACACTTGGAAAATGAAAACTGCTTTCTTTCTTCACACACATTTTGCAAAGGTCTTGTACGCCCCTCCCTTTTACTCTCCTACACATTCTGGCCAGACTAATCTTCCTCTAAAGGAGAACCAGCAATGACTCCTGTTGTTCACTGCATCACACAGAAGACACAGAAATCCTTTCTCTTGCCTTTAAAGTCCCTCAGTTTCTAATTCCACCTCACCTCCTGTTGCAGAACCTCCACTCCAGGCAGCCAGTCTATTCCTGTTTTAAGGTACATCTCTCTCATCTCTCCCTTTATATTTTTCCATGCAAGTACCACGGGTGGGTGTGCTTCTCTTCCAAAATATTCAAATCCCATGCCCCCTTCAAAGTGTATCTCACTGGCTCCCAGCCCTGGCATCAAACTTGTGCACCACTGCCATCAGTCCTAGTGGGCGTCCCGCTCCAATCCCAGTTCACTCCCCATAGCAACAAGTACAGAGGTAATCACATAATTGCATCATGAATGAATGGTCTCCTCCGCCAGATGGGACCCTTTAAAAACAGCTGTCTGTTGGGTGCACTAATCTGCTGACCCCCCATTCTTATCACTACAGGTCTCTATCCAGAGCTTTTCCTTAATTCTGCAGGGTGTCTAGTGAGGCTGCTGAGAGAAGAAGAAAGAGCCAGGACCAACCTTAACCATCCTGAGATGCTGGATGGGAGTGGAGAGGGTTCAGAGCTCTGCAGCTCCTGGAGAGTGGCCCAGGATGGGAGGGTAAAGGCTTCTGTAGAAGGCACAGGCTCCTAAATGTCTGCTCATCTATTCTGCTGCCACTACCTCAGTGATGGAACGGTCACTCCCTCAGTGCTTTACTTCAGTGTGCCACACAACAGAATCCTTCTACTTCTCCCTGGGCTCCCAGCAGGCTTTCAGCCTCCAGCCAGACACTTCCAGGTGGGTCATGGGAATCCTCTTCACCTCCCTCTAGCCATGCAGGCTCACCTGGACCTCTCCCCATGCCCCCAGCTGGCTTGTTCAGAAAGTGCACACAGAGGATGGCATCAGAAGTCTCTCTCTTCACGCCACACCTTCCTTCCCCTCCCGCCCACCACTGGCTGCATTCCCTATCCTCCTACCTGCAACACGAGTTGCCAGCCACGCACCTGGGTCTACCTTTGTTTGTTGAGGGTTACTAAGAACGTCAGGCTGCATGTATGTACTCTCCTTTCCACTTGGCGATCCACCAGCAGTTTCATTTTGAGTCATGACCATTCTCCTCCTTGGCTGCCACGGCACTGGGAGCCCTAGGTTCTCTCCCCAAACCTCTGACCTGTTTTCTTCTGGAAGCCTCTTTCCATCGCTCTATTCTTCTCTGTGTTTATTAATATTCAGTCATAAGCCCTCTATCTTTTATATTATCACTCCCTCTGAATGTTGATTTCTTCCCATAACTTTAAATGTCTTTTATTATGTGAGCAACTCATCAGCAACCCTGTTATCACCAGACTACATTATTTTATCTTAAAGAGAGGAAGCTAAGAAAGACAGATGCAGACTCAAATCCCTGCTCCAGTACTTATTAGCCCAAGTTAATTAGCCCCTTCCCTCATCTGTAAATTAGGGGTAATACCAGCTGGCTCTGCAGTTGGTGTAGGGAATCTCCTGGGCTTGAGTCACCTGGATTCAGAAGCAGTGTGGGTTCCTGTCCTCATCACCATTCTATCATTTCTACTGCCACCCCCGCTCCGGGTCTACTCACCTATTACTCACACCTGGATTACATCAAGGCCCTTCTAATAGTTTCTGAGCCTTCCTGTTTCCTCCCCCAACCCCATCCTCATTTATCTTTCAACTTGCTGACTATGGCTCTCTGACTAATCTTTCTAAAATAAATGTGCACCATGTTTCCACATGAATGAACTATCAATGGTTTCCCACTGTGTCTGGACAAAGTCCAATAACTTCTGCCTGGTTTTTACATTCCCCGTGATTTGACCTCTCCTACTTATTCAATCCTCTTGCTATGGCCCCACATCAAGTATCCCCTGCAGCCAGGACGGTGTCCTCCCATCTCCTGAGCACCTCATCAGGCAGTAACACCCTGGTTAGGAGTGTGAGAGGGGACTCTGGAATTGAGACTGTCTGGTGGAATCCAGCTGACACTTAATGCATGTGCCACCTCGAGCTAGTTACTTACCCTCTCAGTTTCCTCATATGCAAAATGGCAATAGTAACAATGCTTACTTTGTTGAATTGTTCTGAGAATTGCTTTAAGCTTATTTTAAGGATAAGTTGATGCATATGAACCAATTATGACAGTGCTTGGAAGCTGACAAGCGCTGGGCAAATGCTAGTTATTGTTATCACCATCATGCTCGCTTCCACTCGGAGCCTTTCATCTTGCCATTCTCACTCCCAGAAAGCCTCTTCCCTGCCCAGGTCCCACCTTTCCTACCCTTGAAGATTGAGCTCAAGATACAACACCTGTATCTGCTTTAGCTTGTATCATCTTCTCAACTCTTACAAATGTTTGTACTTCTCACTTGAACACTTAATCCTATATTCTGTGTTGGAGGGTTACTAAGCTCTTTTTTAAGTGTATGTCATGTCTTATCAATGGAGCTATCATAATAGAAATTTGTCAAGGGGCGGGGCCATTTCTACTGCCCCCAGCACCTACCATGGTGCTCAGTGTAGAGTAGCCGAGATGGGCTCGAAAAAATCAGTTGATTCAAATCTTGGCTTTCATTTTCTGTCAATTTAAGTTTCATTTAAACAAAGAATAAAATATAGTTTTAAATACCTTAAGGTCTTTTTAAAAGCTAGATTCAAGAACATGGTTAATAAATCAGAAGACTTCAGTTTCAGTCTTGGCGCCTTCTAAGTGGCACTGACTTCACGGGAGGTCAATTAAACATGCTGAGTATCTGGTTTTTCATCATGGGAATAACACGTACCCCACAGGCTTATTGTGACAGTCAAATTAGATACCGAATATCAGGACAATCTGGGCAAACCACAAAACAAATATTAAAAATTTTTCTAAATTAAGGAAACCTGACAAAACAATAACTAATTTTTAACTTTCAGAATTAGCTCTGCTAGATGTATAAGAGAAGAACAAGTAATTTGTTCTGAACCATGATCAGGTTCTTATTTAATACCGTGTCTCAAATAATGAAGGAAAGGAAATCACTGATGTAAAAAAAAAAAAAAGTATTTTCCGCACAAGATCTACAAGACGGTAGAATGTGAGCTCCATGAGGGCAGGGCCAGGCCTGTATAAGTCGTTATACATCTCATCCCCAGAGCCTGCACATAGCAGCTGCTTAACAAGTATTTTTAAGTAAATGTATGAATTTATGCATGAATAAACACAAGAGTATTATCTGGTGGCTCAAAAGCAACATTATATGAGTTTTATTACTTGATCATCAGGAAATGTGTTTATAGCACAGGTCAGAAAACTGGTTAGGAAAACATAATTTAAACACCATTTACATCACTGTCACCAACTGGAGGATGTTCAACTTAGAAAAAAATACATATACACAAAAAACCCTGAGCTTCCTGTTAGACACCTACAACAAACAATAGGTTGCTAATGAGGACTTCTCTAAGGAAAGCACTGACATTCTTTACAAACACCATTTATGGACCTTTACTGAATACAAGTTTACATTTTCCTTTCTATAATGATGGGTTATTCACTTCAGGAGATGAAAATTCTGCTGTCACACCATGGCATGCATTCTTGCAATGGCTTTAATTATTAAGTATAATAATGGTGCTTTTAAAGAGACCTGCAGTACAGTCATCTAACAAAGTCCAGAGAGCAACAGGTTACATGAAGTAGAATGCTACAAAATGAGGCAATTTGAACTAATGTTCCCCCTAGATAATTCTAGGGGGAAACTGAAGATGATTATAGCTTGCTGAGTATTCTGTACATTCATAAAATATATTAAAAGGGAAACATGTATTTCAGTTAAAAATAAAGTGCCTGAGTTCTATTGCTCTGAGAAGTAGAGAACACATGAAGCTTTGGCCTCTGATGCAACACGTGAGCAGACCTCAAAATAAACATCCGAATGTGGCCTGGCAACTGCAACAATAACCACAACTGATCTGTGATGTAAATCCAAGTGAGGAGGATTGGAGACCATTTGGCCACATGCATCACCCTCTGAGTATCTGATTATGAACTCTGACACTGGACCACTCCAAGTGCTTAGAAAAATCCGTAGAAGGCAAGAAGTTGAGCTTTCAGTTCTACAGGGCAACTGCTTCATTTGCATTACTTTGCAAACTTCAATTTTCCAGAGTTTTTTTTCCTGGGATAGTAATAATTTGTAAGTAAGAAGACCAAGCCACACACCCTAGATTAGTCATCAAAAAACAGAAAAGCAGCTTTTTTTTCTGAAGTTGTGTTTTTGCCTCTAGGGATCCTAAGTCGCTGTTCTTGAAGCATGAAATAATTCCAACTATGTCTGACCTTTGGCTGCCCAAGATAAAGCAAAACAGTGAAGTCAAACCCAGAAAAGACAGCCTACTTTCTTCTTGTCCCTCCCCTAGAAGTTTGTCTGGTGAGGATTTACAGAAGCCTGTGAGTTAAGCACTTTCAGCCAACTAGTGTTTAACATAAAGAGCAATGAGGAAGATTGCCCTTGGCAAGCTGTGTGACTTACAGGTCTTCTCTGGAACTCAGTTTCTTCACCTGTAGACTGTCAGCTTTGAGAATTCCGTTGTTCCACAACTCTTACATGCTACACTTAAGTGAAGCTTATTAAATAATGTGCCCAAAGATAGATGTTCGATCTGGAAACACAGGGGTTAAAAGCATGGGCTCTGGAGTCCCACAAACCTGGGATCTAACTCTAGCTATGAAACTTCAGACAAGCTGCTTAAATCCTTCCAAATTTGAGTTTTTTTAATTTGTTAAATGGGTATAAAAATGATACCTGCTTCATAAGATGGCAGTGAGGATCAAATAAGGGTGTGTTTATAAAGTGCTTGGCTTGGTGTCTGGCACACACAGTAAGTCAATAAACAGTAATGCTTTTTATTATTTTAAGATACCTACAGCCTCAAAAATTTCCTTCCTCAGCCTCAGAATAGCAGAGCAGTTCTGTGGTGACCACTGCTTTGAGAAATTATGCATTAATCTTGCTTAACATTTTCAAAGAAAAAAATGCACATTATTTTACATTATGGCATTTTCTTTAATTCAAATGCATGGTTGGTTTAGGTCACGTTCCAATCAAATAAGAAAGGAATCTTGGGAGCAAGAGCACAGATTTGTACAAACTCTAACAGATTATGAGCTAATCTAAAATATACATTATAATCGATATGATTATTGTACAGGAAGGAAAACTTCTGAGCTATGCTGAACAATCATCATTCAACTTGACTTTCGATAGTGCATTCATTCCTTAGATGTAGGCCTAACAGAGGGTGAGAAAAACTTGAGGACTTTTATGGGTGCTTGTGCTATAAAACCAATTGCCAACCTCAGTCTCTACCTGAATGATAGACTCAAAATGTTTCTAACAGAGCGTGAGGAGGAACTTACCCCGAGATACAGCCAAACGTGTGACGACTGAGAAATGGGACTGGCACATAACCATTCTTGCAGCCCATTTTTCACTGAAGCATAATCTTATGCTTTATTATTATAATAAAGGTTAAATCTTGGCAACTATAACAAGGTACTCTTAGCCAAGCTGATTTTCAAATATCCAAAATGAAAATGGGGAGTGAAATAAAATGTCATTCTGGAAATCATCCAAGAAAAACAAATTCACAAATGTGCACTGACAGCAAATTTAACCTTTGCACGTATTAAAAAGGTATTGTTGTGTCTCAGGAAAATGGCTCTGGAGTTTGAATTCCAGCTCTACTACCAGTTGTATGATCTTGAGCAAAGTTCTTAATGGCTCTATGTGTGTTTCATATAAAGGCGCATTCCACTGCATTATACCCACTTTCCCCTCAGATAAAAATTCAGTGTAATACAGAATAGATTTTAAAGGATTCATTTGAAATTAATGTAAAAATATGAGCATTGCTGCTTATACTTCAATCTAAGCAAAAGTTCTATATTTCCTACAGGATAAGAGAGTTTTCAATTATGTACTACTTAACTGTGGAATTGTTCCAAAATGGCTAATTTATTCCTCTCTACTGCCCATGTGAAACATCTAAAGAAAATGTCACCTAAACTGGAATCTGCTAATTCCAATCAGTGTACAATATTCTCTCTTTTACACAAGCAGGAAACTTCATCCATTAGAGAAAATTTCAACACTATTAAGATGGAACATCAAAAAAATAGAGTGTAAAATATTGATTTCTCGTACTTATCTGAATTTAGATACAAATTCCCCTGTCACTTATTTGAACTATCTAGATACAAACTACTAAGTGGAGGATTTTGCAAAACCAATCAACTGAACAGAACGTTAGAATCATTTTGAGGTATGTTTCATCTATGTCTATTTTGTTGAGAGTTTTTATCATAAAAGGGTGCTGAATTTTGCTGAATGCTTTTTCTGCATCTATTGAGATGATTATATGATCTTTGTGTTGCTTCTGTTTATGTGGTGAATCACATTTATGGATATACATATGTTGAACCATCCTTGCATCTCTGGATGAAGCCCACTTGGTCATGGTGGATTATTTTTTTGATTTGCAGCTGAATTTTGTTTGCTAGAATTGTATTGAGAATTTTTACATTTATATTCATAAGGGCTATCAGTCTATAGTTTTGTGTGTGTGTGTGTTGTGTCCTTTCCTGGCTTTGATATCAAAGTGATACTTGCTTCACAGAATGAGTTAGGGAGGATTCCTTCCTTCTCAATGTTATGAAATAATTTTTGCACTATGCAGACTAATTCTTCTTTGTAGGTCTGATAAAATTCTCCTGTGAAACCATCTGGTCCAGGACTTTTTTTTATTGGGAGACTTTTTATTGTGGCTTAATTCTGTTGTTCATAATTCTGTTCTGTTTCTTCCTGATTGAGCCTGGAGAGGTAGTGTGTTTCCAGGAATTTGTCCATTTTCTCGATATTTTCAAGTTTATGTGCAGAGAGATTTTCTGTTGGTGCGATTGCAAACGAGTGCAACCTCTATGGAAAATAGTATGAAGATTCCTCAAAGAACTAAAAGTAGATTGATTCAGCAATCCCACTGGATCAATCCCACTACTGGGTATTTACCCAAAGGAAAAAAAGTCGTTTTATCAAAAAGATATTTGTACTAGATGTTTATTGAAGCACAATTCACAGTTGCAAAGATGTGGAATCAAACCAATTGTCCATCAATTCATGAACGGATTAATAACATGTGGTATATGTACACCATGGAGTACTACTCAGCCATAAAAAATGAATTAATACCTTTTGCAACAATCTGGATGGAAGTGGAGATCATCCTCCTAAGTAAAGTATGGCAAGATGGCAAGAATGAAAAAACAAACACCACATGTACTCACTATTAAATTGGAACTAATTAGCACTCATATGCACAGATGGAAGTAAAACTCTACAGAAATCATGTAGTTAGAAGAGGGAAGTGGGGATGGGGTGAAATTATACCTAATGGGTACAATGTACACTACCTGGGTGATGGGCACACTCATAACTTTGACTCAATCAGTACAAAAACAATCCATATAATCAAAACATTTGCACCATTATATTCTGAAATTAAAGACAAAGAAAAAAACTTTAGAATCAAATAGAATGTTGCTATCTGTGTGACTCAGGGTAAGTTATTTAATCTCTCTGGGCCTCAGTCTCCTCATTTATAAAGCTGTCGTAATATCTCCTTACCTAGTTACAAAATATGCAACTCTTAAAAAGAATAAATAAAATCCTATGTAAATCACTTAGCACAGTAGTTGTCTAATAAAATATTAGATATTGTTTCCATTTATTTTCGAATATCTATTTTCAAAAATCCTGCAGAATTTCTCTAAAATATGCACATGCTGCTGAACCTAACCCTGCCCCCAGAGCATTCCAGAATTATTTTCAGATTATCAGCAATAGAATGTCCTTTGTTAAGCTTTTGTTTGTTTTATATTGGTTGTCTCTGCAATTTGAAAGGCAACGAAAGCTTCAGTTTATTGGCCTATAATAGGACATAGAAAAGTTACATGTGAACTAGTTCAATTGGATATCAATTGGTACCCCATATTTCATTGCAAATATGAAAATCAGTGTTGATCACATTTAATCTTTGGAAATCTGTGAAGAGGTATAAAAATATGATTGTCAGAAGGGCTGGAGAAAAAAAACAATTCTTATTGCTAGGAATCCTACCACAAGAACACTGTGAGAATAATTCAGCACATAATACTGCAGTAATTAAAAGATTCTTGAAACTGAGAGAAGGTTCAAACTCAATAGCCAAAAGAGGTTAACCTTTTGTTTTTGAATTCAATATTCAGCAAGGGGGTAGACTGTTTCTTAGTGATGCAGACCCATTAGGGCTAAAGATCCAAGTAATTAAAGATTAATTGATTTATAACTCAAGATTAGAGTAAAATATCACATAGAAGGTATTTAGTTTTATAATACTGCAAGGGAAAAACATAATCACTAATTCTAACCATTGAAGCTACACGTAAAGTATGCAGGAATTTATAGCTATTTAAAATGTTTTGGGCTAAAAATGTACATAATTATTGCTGGCAATGAATGCAATGTCAAGCCATTGGACAATGTAACCGGCCATACATTATCACCTTAGCTTGGCTGTTCTTGACATAATGAATAGAAACAGTCCAGGAGTAAAATCCTTCACAGGCAGCAGAGAGAGTGGGGAGAGAGGAAGAAAGCAATGGACACTTAGAAACTTACAAAGGAGAAAAAGGAAGAGGCAGAGAGAACTGTAGTCTAAAAAGACTTAAGCCCCTCAGGTGATTCTGAAACTCCCCTCAGGTGACTCTGAAACTCCCGGACTAAGAATCACTGTTTTAGGTAATTTAAAACAAGATGGCTTTATAGAGAGTTGGTGAAGTGACCATTGTTTTCTACCATCTATTGCTCTACATTAGGGCTTTATTGCTGGTGACAAACTCTGTTTCTTCACATTTGCATTTGGTTAAAAGAAGGAAATCAGATCACCTAAGATACTAGGATAGATTTGCAAAATAACTTTTTAAAATTACCTTCTAGCCAGTTTTAAAAGGAAGATTTGTGGTGTTAATATTGCTAGCCCAGGTTACTGAAGAAGCTAGATGTTCCCTAAAAAGACTGGGGTGAAGGCACATCTGCTAGTCCTGTAGTACCTCAAGAATATTTGTCCTCTTTAGTCCTCTGACCCTAAAACCCAGGAACACTTGATCTTTGTGACTATGCCTGTAGCCCACACCCTTTCTTGGATTATAAAGAAATAGTAGACATCATCAATCCAAAGACTGCTGTAACTTTATAGACAGATATTTTGGAACATCAGGGAAACCCCAATGTTACATACCCTCAGCTGC
>CAUYSK010107322.1:0-29864 GCA_963575035.1 Avahi laniger | reverse complement strand
CCTGGCAGGGAGGCGTTTCCGGAGAGGTGGGTGGGCAGGGGATTTTTCTTGATCAGAGGAGCCGTCTGGGAAACCTTTGGGGGCTTTTGAGGAGTGACCGACCGGATTTGTATTCCGGAACAATTATCCAGGCTGCAGAGCGGAGTGGCCTGAAGTGGCGGTTCTCGGCCCCAGCTGCGGGACGACAGGCGTTTGGGAAGGAGCTGTACCCCCGGTCTCACCTCCCGACCCAGACGCGCCAGCTTGGTTGGTCGGGAGGCAAAAGCGGAGGCGAGCCCAGGCGGAGAGCCCCCCACCGCCACAGCGGTCCAGCTGGGAGACAGGGCAAGTGGACCGGCACAGGCCCGAGGGATGGATAGGAGATGACATTGACACTTGGCCGTGAATTCCCACGGGATGAAGGCGAAGGAAGCTGGAGGGTGAGCCCCGAGTTTCTGGCTTGTGCAGCTAGAAGGGGGGCATTCACTGAGGCCGAGAGCATGGGGGAGACGCAGTGTCAGGGGCTCCCCGGGCCCCTGCAGCCACTCAGTTCTCACGGCAGAGGCCACAGCGCAGCGCGGGGGAAGTAGGCCTGGGTGACCCCCAGTAAGGGACCCACCGGCAGGGGAAATCGACAGGCGTCCCCAGGCGGCTCCTTCGGAAGCAGCAGTTCCGGGGCGCAGTCTGCACCGCGGGTTCCCGGGGAGGCCTCCCTCCTCCGGACAGGGACAGATCAACGGCAGTCAGCTCCCTGTCCCTCAGCGGCAGGGACTTCTGAGCAGTCCGAAAACCTGCCCGCATCCATTTCTTCCAGCACTTGATGCAGCAAGAGAAGACTCCCCTTCGGCCGAGGGAGTCGGGTCCTAGGCTTGTTTTTTGAGGTAGCAAATTTTGTGGCCGTGGGTGAGTCACTTACCTCACCAGATCCTGGGAAGGGTCGAAGGGGAACAAGAGCCAGGCCTCCCTCCCTCTGGCTCACGGGCCGTCTGGGCATGAGACAGGCCCTGGGTGAACCACAAATCCCACCTTGGCCCAGACAAAGTGTCCCCGAGGAGGACGGAGAGGGGGAGGGGAGGGAGGAGGGGTGGGAGAGAGGAAAGGGGTGGAGGAGGAGGAGGAGAGGAAAGGGAAGAGGAGGGAGGAAGAGGAGGAAACCTGTCCTGTCTTTAACCCCCGCTGGAGGGGTCTGCTCCTCCTCCTCAGATCTGAACTCCCACCCCCATGTCTGTCTTCGTATGCAGGCAGGGGGATTTCCATGCATGTTTGTACCACAATTACTTTAAAACTCTAAGGTAGACCTTTAAGGGTTTGCGGGTGTGCGTGTGTGTGTTTTAATATGAGAACCTGCAAGGATTGCACAGATACATACATTTTTGTGCTTGTTTATAAGCCCTTTCTTCAAAACGTTCTTTCTTACCTTACTTCTGTGCCTTTCCTACGCCTGGAGGCCAGGTAATAACTGATGAAAACAACCTTTCTCCTTGTTCGTTCAAACATATTCACATGGACAGGGTGTCTGTCATTCTTTTTTGTTGACGTTTTACAAAAATTGGATCATCCTATATATAATTCTCCACTACTTGTTTTGCTCACTTAACAACAAATACATAAAATACCTCTGGACAAGCGGGTATAGATCTTACTCATTCTTAATGGCTGTGTAATATTCCATGGTGTGGACTTCATAGAGCATCCGACATAACCAAGAGATTTTTTTTCTAATAGTAAAATCGAACTGTTAATAGTTTTTTTTTTTCTTTTTTTTAATGTTTGAGACTTGAAATGAATTCTTTTTACCTGACAGGGAGCTCGAGTATCTGTGTGCTTCAAAAGCCAAGACTGGCAGCCCAGTGCAAAGGGATGTTAGTAAAGAAAAAGAAATGGACTCTGCCCCCAGGAGTTTGCTGTCTCGCCAGGGCCGTGAGGCAAACGTGGCCATTTGACAGCCACCCCAGCAGCTGCAAGGTGGAGAGCGGACCTCGCGCCTGCGGGGGCGAAGGCTTGAGGTGGGCCAGCTGGCAGGGGGCCAGTCGGTGCAGAAAACCTGAGAAGGAAAGCGTGGAGGGGAGAAACGATCCGAAGTGCTGTGTGCCCAGGCGGAGAAGCTAAGCAGGAAACACCCGGTTCCTCGAGTATTAGCTGGGCGGCCATCTCTCCCTCACTGCCGCCCCCTAGGAATTGCAGTAGCCCCAGGTTATTTTTGGCCTTCAGTTTCCCCTCACTGGAGGCTGAGCCACGAGGTCTCTTGATTTTCTAGCTGCAGAAGGGATGAAAGTCTTAGATTTCAATCAAAAGCTTAAGAAAATAATAATCCTCGGTTGCCCTAATTCTTTTCTGAAAATACCTCACACTGACAGAAATTGTCTTTAAGCCCCTTTTCTTTTCTTTCATGCTTTAAATTTCTTTCTTAATTAAAAAGAGTTGTTTACTCGATATGGGCTCCAAAGCGCTTATTTATTTTAACTTATCTTCTTGTTTCTTTTTTCTTATCTTCACCAGTGACTTGATGACTCTATAATTCTCTATTCTCCTGTCTTAAAATGCCCACTGTCTCTGTCACTGACATAACATAATAAGGAACTTTAGAATCGGCTCTTCGCTATTTCCACAGAATGGAGGCAGTGTCAGTAACAAATGGGAATCACACAGCTCCTCCATCCAGCTGCCCTAAATTGGCTGCTTGTCCCTATCAGAGATTCCAGAATGTTTTTCTCCTCAGATTCATTTCAATTTCACTCAACCCTACCAACGTTTGATGTCAACCCTCACCGAAAATTAATGATGAATTAATGTCTACATTCCAAAGTAACTGGTTGAATTCACTGTGTTTAAAAAAAAAAAAAAGGCATCCAAACTGTTGATTGACAGAATTTTTTCCCATCACTTAAGGATTGAGTGCAGTACCCAGTCTGAGAATGCCCGGAGACATGCCACCCGGTGACTTAGATCCTTGATCTCGGGATTGTGATAGAATTAAGTCTGACTCAACAAATGAGGTCACTGGGAAAAAGTGCTGGCGTTAAATTTACCGTTAATGCCAGGGTCAATTTACTAAACAGTCATCCACTTGTGGTTCCAGAAGACCTCTGGGTAAATTTCAGAAACGGCCTGAGCGGAAGATAGCTTGCATATGAAGTCACTGAATCCGGTCAGTGAGACTTTGAGGGACCATCTCTCAGTACATCAGAAAGTATCTCCAAAGACAGGATACACCTTGGTTTTCTCGTCTGTAAAATGGAGATGACAAACCTGGGCATCTGTGAGGATGAAATAAAAGAAGGTGAGTGGAAGGGCCTGGCGCACTGCAGGAGCTGAACATACGTCCTGTTCCATTTTCCTTCCTCCCCTCCTCCTTTCCGACTCAGCTGCCTGCAAGGCACTGTCCCTCTCTCCTGATCAGGTGCCCCGCCCAGAAAGCAAACTTGGCCACACGTGCGCACCTGTCTGGGCAAGGCCTCACAGGGCACATACCTGCATCCTCCCTTTCCATACTGGCCTTCTCTGGATCGTTCCAGATTCTTGCACCTTTGGAATTGTGTGTGTGTAACATCTGAATGTGTCACTTAATTTTTCCTGTTACATCTGGACCTGTCACATAACCACAACTGTAACTGTACACAGAAAATCATGTCATTTGTGCTGCTGGCAAGCCAAGAGGCAGCTTTTCGTGGTCTTTGGCCAGCCTGGTGCGGTGTAGGTGCTGAAGCAGAGGGACTCCAAGGGCCTAAAGAAGAGAGGAGGCAGGCAGGTCGCAAGGTGGATCTTATTAAGTGGGTTTTGCTAAAGGCTGTTGACACACTTCTCATAGATCCCCCACTCCCTGCTGTTTTTGCAGGAGATGCCGTGATGAGGACTGGACATCAAGTTAAGCAAAAGTTTCTGGAGTCGCTGGAGCTATTTCTTTTGAATCCGGGTCACTAGGATAACCTGGGAGCCACACCTGTTGGCGTCTCCATTCTGCAGGGAGCAAAGGGTCCACTCTAGGGAGGGCCGTCGCTGGAGCGCCACCCCCTGCCCTGGGGCCTGCCTCCCACCTCTGCCCCTCCACTATGTCTCCACCCACCTTCCTCCTGTTTATTCTCTCTTTTTTTGTCCCCATGGTGGTCGATGGGTCTGGGGTCACCCCTGTCATCATAAAAGGAACATTGCGTGTTCCAAGGTGTGCTCTATGGAACACTCGTTACTTGAAAAAGTGCCTCGTAAAATGGATCCTATGGTTAGTGGCTGGGAATGCCACATACTCTGTCTCCTTGGGGATTCTTCATTCATATTATCTGTTAAGAACTCTGACGAATTCCATAATAAATGGCTTAATTTTCTTAGTAGTTTTCCCCCAGTTTCTTTGATCCTGGACCCTTTCCTACGAACTCCCAAGGAACACTTACTAGTAGTGTTTGGTGAATCACACTTTGGGAAAAGCTGGCATGAACAATGTGTTATTTGCAGGAATGCCGCGAAGCCAAATTCTCTAATGAGAACTCTGGCATGAGAGGGCCACGGAAAAACGTGTGTGCTTGGCTTTCACGAAAATATGACATGGGTGTAGATCAGAGGCTCCCTCCCCTCTCACCACAAAAGATCCTTTTCAGTTCTTTCCTCAAGGGATTCCATGTTTTGAAAGCTTTTATCTACCCAACCAACCACATTTATTGAATAATAATTTGCTTCTTTGAGTTTTATTCATCAAAGACATCTAACTGCCAATTAGTGCTTCTGATCAGTCAAGATAACCGCGGCTACCACACTGAGTTGATACGACTCCAGCCCAAAGCAAATAAACTTAATGTTTTATTTAGTCTGGGAACCTCGTTGAGGTAAACGTATGATTTCCTTTGGGCTTTTTGAAAGTTTGAAAATGGCTTGCAGAACCCCCGCCCCTCGCGGGAAGGGGGCTGTGTGTGGAAATCCAAAGAGGACACGCAGGGGGTGGCGAGGACTGGGGAAGGGAACGGGGGGGTGTTATTGGGGCCACACAAGGACACTGTGGACAGTGAGGGGCTAAGCGGCTACAGCTACTGTGTAGACTGGGGGTTCAGATCCTGGTGCACAGGTGAGAAGCCCCTGGCCGAAGGCACACGTGCAGCTCCCCTAATGCGGACGAGAACCTGGGTGACAATGTCCCCTCTCTGCGCACTGGCTTCCTCGCACCCACCCCTTCGCCCCTGTGCCCAGAAGGGAGCTGGGGAAGAGGACGGGCAAGGGGAAGCGACGAAGGCTCCGGCACCTGGCTGCTCTCCCCAGGCCTCCCTGATGCATGCGCGGTTATGAGCCGCTGTGAAGGGAGTGAGCTCAATGCCATGGCCATCCAGGGTGTCGGTGAAGCCCTCGAGGGCTTCAGGGCCCTGCAGTTGGCTTACTGCTCACCCCGAACCCCGAAGGAATAACCTCTGCCCAAGGAGCTTGTCCTTGCTTAGCAGAACCCGTTTCACTGTTCGTGTGGTAAAGGGTGAGGCAACTGGAGCAAGGTCACTTTCAGGCTTGTCAGGCAGTTCCGCCTTGATGATGGACAGCCATGAGTTCCTTAAGAAGAGAGTGTCCTGGGGCACTGGAGATGGGATTTGATGTCCTGTAATTTGGTTTCCACCCGGCTTTGCTGAAGAGCCGTCCAGTACAGCTGTGGGTGCAGCGGAGTGGCCGTATTACCTGTGTGAGAAAGGGGGCTCCTCCACAGAAGGAAAGTGCTCAGGCCACGCCTTTTGCAGCCACAGTCAGCCTGCATGGGCCAGGCCCCCAGGCCTCCCACAGACCCAGCCCCTGCTCAGCAATGGCCTGGAACTGAAACACCCTGTCCTGAGGCCTCTCTTCTCTCATTAGCTGGGGCCTAGCATTTTCCCAGAAGATACAATCTGTGTCTGGCAGAAGCCTGCTTGCAAAAATAAATTCTTCCCTGAACATTTTCCAGGCCCATTTTAGAAACAGATCTGGGTGATGTCTTTTACCCATTTCCAAAGCAAAACAGCAAAGAGGCCCCACTCTTTGGTGTAAATGTTGTGAGAACAGAGGAATCGGGGTCTGCTCCTCAGAAGCACGCGCCCCCCTTGCGCAGGGAGGTTGGGCAGCCCCCACGGCTGTTCCCACTGCAAACTGCTGCTGCCCAGGCCTAGGCACACAGGTGGGATGGAGCTCACAGTCCCACCGCAGGGTAGCCCAGACGGGCCCTTCCCTCTCACCCTCCCAGGCTCTCCCACTGGAGGGAGCCTTCCTGGGGCTTCTGGAAGCACCGACAGCTGCGGCTGCAAACTCCCCAACACCCATTTATTCATTCATTCATTCACTCGCTACATATTTATACTGAGCACCTGTTATGTGTCAGGCACCGTGCAAACAGCTGGAGACACGGCGGCGAACATGCGCCCACAGGGCCTGGCTTCGCCTGGTTTCATTCGCACAGCGGCCCTGGGGCCGGGCAGGCAGGACGGCAGGAGAGGGGCAGGGAGGGAGCGTGTGTTTATCAGGCAGTGCCCTCCACTCTCACAGGCGCCTTACCACTGACTCTTCCCAGCTACGCCGTGTGCTAAGAAGGTGCCCCCAGCCCCATTTTCACAGGAAAGAAAGCCAAGGACGGCCCAAGGAAAGGGCGGAGCTGGGGTTGGCACACAGTTGGTCTAATTCCAGAGCTCCAAAGTCTCTCTCGTGCACTCACACAGGCACTCACGGACACACACGCGCACACTCGCACACCTGCACACACTCACACACATCTGGACCGTGAGCCCCTGCTCCAGGGGTACCCAGTGATTGCCCCACACTCTGACGTTTTAGTTTTCTTTATCAATAACTGTTTTCTGAGCACCCGCTCTGTCTCCTGCACGCTCCCCTCTGGGCCAACAGAGACCGAGTCCCCGCTCCAGGCATGGGGCCACTCAGTAAGGAAGCCACTGGCCACATGTGGCCACTGAGTGCGTGAAACGTGGCTATATCCGAAATAAGATGTGCTGTGAGTATGAAATGCACACTGAATTTCCAAGACTTAGCATGAAAAAAGGAATGTAAAATATCCCATACTTTTTACAGGTTGAGTATCTCTTATATGAAATGCTTGGGACCAGAAGTGTTTTGAATTTCGGATTTTTTTCAGATTTTGAAATACTATTTGCATATATATAAATGAGCTATCTTGGATATGGGACCCAAGTCTAAACATGAAATTTATTTACGTTTCTAGTACATTTTAAATACATAACCTGAAGGTAATTTGACACAGTATTTCAAAAATAATTTTGTCCTGGAAACAACGTTTTTGCTATGTTTTGGCTGTGACCTGTCATACAAGGTTAGATGTGGAATTTTCCATTTGTGGCATCATGTTGGCACTAAAAGGTTTTGGATTTTGGAGGATTTCGAGGTTCATATTTTCAGATTAAGGATGCTCAACCTGTCTTGATCACATGTTGAAATTATACATCTTTTGAATTTATTGGCTTAAAGAAAAAGTATAAAAAATAATGTGCCGTGTTTCTTTTTTTTTAAAATGTGGCTACTAAAACCTGTAAAATCACACGCATGGCTCACATTGATTGCTAAGGGAACGCACGGCTCAGGTGGAAAGACAGACCCTATCTAGGCAAGTACAGAAATGGAGATCGAGGGTGACTGCAAATGGAGCAGAGTGGCAGGGAGGACAGAATGCAGGTGGGTGGTCTCAGGGCTGGCAGGTGGGAGCTGGGAGAGGCAGAAGGCTGGAATGACCACAAGCTTGTGTCATTCCCTACACCGGGAGGTGCCAGGGCCTGTGTCCTGAATGGAGAAAGGACCCGCTTGCACAGAGATCCGGGGGCTGCTCAGGCTCCTGCCCTTCCTCCTCCCCTGACTGAGCCTGGGTCCTGGAGCCACAAGGGCCCTCCGGGTTGCCACCTCCAGCCTCCTGGTTTCAGAGGGTTGGTGTCTGCCAAGGTCCTACTCTAGGATCATCTGACTATCTAGTGCCCTGCCCTAGCAGCTAGACTGTCCCAGGCCTACTCTAAGCACTGGGGAGAGGGTGGTAACAAATCAAAAGTCCCTGCTCCCAGGAAGCTCATAAACAAGGGTCTGTCTCATAAACAGAGACAGACAATAGGCAAAGGAACAACTATCTATGTCAGGTGTGAAAAGAAAAATCAACAGGGAGCATGGTGGGTGGGAGTGTGTTAGAGAGAAGGTGACATTTCAACAGGAACATGAAGGAAGTCAGCGAGGGAGCCATGAGGACACTGAAGGGAAGAACATCCCAGGGAACTGGAACAGCATGTGCAAACGTCCTGAGGTAGGAGCATGCTTCTCGTGTTCAAGGACCACATCAGGCCAGTGTGTGGGTGCAGAATGAGTGAGGCGGGAGTAGTCAAAGTGAGGTCAGGGAACTTCAGTGTCAGGGTGAGGACCAGAGGGATTCAGAGTCACATGGGTTTTCTCTGTAAATGACATTTACGGTTTCACTATTATTACTAGTGTTTTAGAAGACCACAAGTTTCCTGGAAAGATGGCAACTGCCACAATTTACAGAATCTTCCAAGATGAGGAGATGCCTCTAGCCTCAGGGCTTGGTGCAAGAAAAGTGATAGCATGCTCTGTTATGCTCAGCATATGCTCAGCAGTTGGTCTGTGAGAAAAATCTTACTGAGAAGTATTTGGACCGGCGGTCTCTGGAGGTGGCAGGTGGAAGCTGTCGGAGAGGCAGGGGGCCTAAGTGACCACAAGACTCAGCAGTTCCCTATAACTAGGGAGTCAAGGCCCCAGTGGGGCCCCTTGCGGCGTTCTGCTCTACCATCCTCTCACATCTGCCCTCCAGCCCTGGGTTTATCATGCCCCTCCGCTCCTCAGGAACCCACAGTGGCTCCCTATTGCCTGTTGCTCTGCTACTGACCCTTTGCCACGACGACCATTCGTGCCCCTCAGGTCTCTGTCCGGTGGTTATTTGCTAACAAATCCTGGCTCAGGGTGCTGGAGGAAATTACTTGTTTCAATTTTTGCCAAGAAGGAAAGACTTGATTTGATGAATATTTTTTCCCCAAGGAAATGATCCTTCTAGTTTTCTCTGAACCACAAGCCAGTGCTACCCGGGCTTTCTGTTCGTTACGAGAAGGCCTCAGGGTCCCACGGGGAGTGGCTGTGGGTCTCACTCAGGAAGCTGAACCGGCCTAGAGGCAGCAGCGCCCCACAGAAGGCCAACTGTGGAGTCCCGCACGGGCTGTTTTTAACATAGCGGGATGTATTCGAAGAGCACCGGCCCCACCTCAGCGGCACGCACTTAGCCAGCATTACCGAGGGCCTGTCGTGTGCCCGCCGCTGTGCCGTGGTCTCACTGGAGGTCCCCAGGGGAAGGGGCTTATTCCAAATATGCTTCTGTTAAAGAGTGGCTGGTACTACTTTCCAGTGATTACATGAAGAGACAAAGAACTCTTCCTTTCAATCTAATAACCATAGCCCGCCACGCTTATAAAGAACTTTCCACATTCCATTGCATCTGGTCATGCCTACTCTTTGATTTTGTGAGGAGCGCCAGCGTCTGGATCCTTCTATTTGGTCCCTATCTGGAAGACAGGCATTATTACATGGCCATTTGCAACTGGGACTCAGAAAGTCTGTGAGTTCCTTGAGCCCACACGGCCACATGGTCTGAAGGCAGGTGGAGCCTCCGTGCCTGAATCTAAAGGGTGCTGGACTCTGGCTGCACAGGACTCGTCGGGGAACTTTCACAACTACCGGTCCCCAAATGCAACATGCAGAGAGTCCAATTTTACTGGGGGGACGGGGGCGCCCTGGGCAGTGGATCTCAAAGCCCCAGGCCACAGGAGCAGAGAACCACTGCTCCGAAGCTGGAGCACACTCTGGTCTCGAGGCAGAGGGACCGTCCTGACACTTCCAGTTACTTGCTGTGTGATTTGGGACAAATCCCATAACCTCTCTGGTCTTCCGTTTCTTCATTTGCCAAAAGGGAGATGTTTTTCAGGGTCTCCCTCCCCCGGGAAATCTGAGAGTCACAGGTGTCGGGAGATGCTTGGGAAGCATCTCCCAACACCTCAAGGAGGGGCGTCCTGAGAACAGGCTTCGGATCGACCCTCCCCACAGCGAACCCGAGGGAGGGATAACACAGCCCTGCACCGAAACCACGTCACCCGTCACTGCCCTCCGCACCCTGGTGGCAGGTGCCCAGGTCCACACCTCCCTGAGCGTGACCAGCCCCACAGGCCAACAGGGCTTGAAGTGACACAGGCCGCTGGGTCTCCAGGGCCAGCCTGTGGGTTACTGTGGCTTCCAAGCAGGAAAGAGGCCCCCCAGGCCTGTGGCCCGGGGAGCGGAGTTGTCTCTGTTCTCAGTTCCTGACTGTAAAAAATGTGTCGCAGAACAAATAGAAGTACGAGTGTTCGTTTCTCAGAATATGGAGGTGATGTCATGCTCTTTGGGGGTTTTTCAGTGTTTCTGACGTAGAGTTCATTTTCCTTCTGGGACATTTTGGGGGCTCACTGGGACACGAGGGGGCCATGGGGAGGCTGTGGCCCCCCCTCTGCTACATGATTAGGATCGTGGAGGGGCCCAGGGAGCTCCAGGCTGGGGCGGGGGTAAGGCTGAGAATAAAGGGGCCGGAGGCTGAGCCCCCAAGAAATAACTGAAGTGCTGTCCTGCCAGGAGGGAAGCGGCGGGGCGCCCTGCGTGTGGCCTAAGCCACCTCCGCGGTTCCCCGCAGCCCGCGGGGGCAGGGTCCCCTCGCCTTCCTGACCGAAACCAGCCGGAGCGGAGCGCAGTGTACCCCGGGCTTCCTGCCCTGACTCAGTGGATGTTTTCCCCTCGGCATCTGGTCCAGGGCAGGCCCGGAGGATGTGTGTTGACTGGCCACGTTCCCACTAAAAATGTGGGTCCCGGAGTCAGAATTTCTTGCTGCGAAAAGCACTTCCTGCCGGCAGAGTGCCTCAGGAAGCAGGTCACAAAATGGCTTTTCTGAGCCTTTCTCTTCTTGCGTGGGGTCTCTATCTTCAGAGTGTATAAAAAGGAACAAACGAGTGTGCACGGCCAGGAAAGGGGAGGGAGGCGAGCACCCAGGCAGGGCGCTGGGTGGGCCTCGCTCCTGCGCTCTCAGCCGCGAAGGTCGTGAATTTCCTTCGGTTTTCTGGTCTACCCAGCTTGGGAGGAAATTCAATCTGTTGTGTTTGGGGATCTCTGCTGGTCCCTGGGGTCCTGTGGACCTGAGAGGGCCATGCACCGTCTAGAGAAGTGGCGCCCTGAGCCTCAGGACAACGTGGGCGCTGCTGAGGGATTGGCCCCTCAGCCCTCCTGGTCCCCAGAGGCAGCAGCCCCCTGTGTCCAGGCTCAGCCCCTGGGTGTCCGTGCCCCGCGCCCCTGAACGGTCATGGGCACCCCCCATCCCCGTCCCCGGCTCCTGGACATTTGCTGAGACCACCACCCTGGCATCTATCCTGGCACTGCGAACTCCCTGTCTTCAACCTGAGACCAATGTCACCCCCTTCCCCTCTGGGACCACCTCTCCCCGCTCCCCATGGGCCTACAACAGAAGAACTCCTTCCCCGGGGAGCTGGGGTGGGTGAGAAAGCCCAGCTGTTTGGAAACACGAAGTGGCCTCTTCTCCCTAGAATGGGGAACAGGGAAGGAAGATGCTTTATTCGTCTTTCGGAAATATGGAACAAAAGCAGGAGCCAAAGGACACCCCCCAACACAAAACAAAACCCCCCCAAAGAGCAATGTTTTGTTTTGTTTTGCTTTTAGTTTTATTAGACAACCCACCTTGTGACATTAGCCTTATTTGACAGATGATGAACCCAAGGCTCGAGGGGTTACTGCCGCTTGGCACTGGCTGGGAGTTCGTGGAGACAGTGGCCCCGCGTTTGCCTCTCATCTGACCGCTGTCAGGCACGGGGTGGGTGCTGCCCTGCACTGTGGCGGGAGGGCTCCAAGCACAGTCACCCCCTTGCTGAGAGAGGGCCAGCATCACACCCTTAGCCACCGCTGGCAAACAGGTGGGAAGGGACCAAAAAACTAGTGCACCCCAGTCATTAAAGGCAGAGCGTCTTTCAGTGAGAGCGTCACCATGACTTACAATTCTGCAACACCCGTGCCTGATTTACGGACCAGACACCGCGCACTCACTTGTACATATATCATGTCTTGTAATCTTCACAAAAATCCTATCATTATTTTCATTCTCCAGATAATAAAACAGGCATTAAGATATTGAGTAACTTTTCCAAGTCCTGTAACTAGTAAGTTGCCAAAATGGGATTTGAACCCACCTCTCCTAATTTTAAGTCCAGTGTTCTTTCTGTAATATATCAGTGGGTATAGCTAAGAGATTTCATGTATTCACAGAGATAAAAATCAACGGAGGTGAGTGTCAGTGTTCACGCCTTTCATTTGAGTGACACGCAGGTGGATAACAGGGAAACCAATTCAAAATTTCAGTTTCTTTGCCCGAACTTCGGGGTAGGAGAGAAACTACTAGAGGCTATTCTACAAAACACCACCAGGTGGCACCATTGCACAACAGCTGCACATCCCCAGGGTTCCGCTCGGAACAGAAGGATCTGCTAAGAGACCAGGCTGTGTCCACAGGCCGTTGCCTATGCCACCCCCCGACCCAGATTTGCTAATATGGTGACAAGAGCTGATGTCTCAATAGAAAACTCAGCATCATAAATCCCAGTTAGCTCCTGTCCATTTACTAGTTTGGATATTTAGCAAGATATCCAAAAGATATCTTTTGTGCCTAGTCACTATTTTTAAATGCCTTGACCTTGTTAAATGCTTTAACAATCTGATTTGTTTCTGGAAACATTGTACTTCCTTGTCTGGAGGTACAGAGACAGGATAGAGGCTTTTAATCAAGGCAGTCCTTTGCCTTAGATGATGGTGGGTCTGGGTTGAAGGTGAAGAGATCAGAAGTCATGCGAGGGCAGGGGTGGGTTTGACTGGACATTCAGGGGCAGGCGGGCAGCTTTGCACAATCTACCCTTTGCCTCTGTATGGGGTCGGGAGCTTGGAAGGCTCTGGGGTGGGGAGGGTAATAAACACTTCTCCCCCTGTCTGTGGACAGAAAGTCCTCCTCATTGATAACTTGGTTCCTGGACTTTGGCAGATCCTAGGAAGGGGGAGGTGGGGCAGGAGCCTGCGCCCACGCAGGTCACTGGGTTGGCTCTGCCCTGGCCTGGAGGGTGTCCATCACCCTCTAGAGGCAAGATGGGATCATGGCTTCCTACAGGGCCTGATTCCATCTTGGAGCTCGGGCCTGATGATCTACCTTTATGTTTTCTCACGGAACTGCTCGTGACATTTTATGCTTCTATGTAAGAGGCTATACAGAAGGACTTCCAAGCACCAGCTGGAGGCTTAGCCCCTCAAGCTGTTGCTTAGCCACCCGGGCTGTGGGCCTTTGCTCTGGAAGCCCTAGCAGACTAATTCACTGAGTTCCACAGCCTAACGGGGAAGAGGCGACGAGGACAGAGGAAGATAAGATATGTTCTTTCAATGATAAATCCCTTTTCCAGAACAATCTGTACCTGTCTTCTTAAAGTAGCTTTTTGCACCAAAGGAGAGAATAATAAATTTTCGAATTTCAAACATATCCCTTTGTTTCTACGTAACTGTACACATTTATGTGACAGTCATCCTCCTGAGAGGGTCTCCTGCCTTCTAGACAGTACTGGCCCAGGCAGGGACTTCAACTTGGGATGATGAATGAGCAGACAAGTCTGGCCCCTGAGCCACAGCCGAGCTCTGATGTAAGTGTCAGGGACAGGTACAAGTAGCCTCAGGGACTTGAGCAAGACCAGCCAGATGGTAAGGTGACCTCCAGGGCCTTGCAGTTGCAGTTGAGTTTGACAAGGACCCAGAGCAGGAATTGGCCTGCAGAAGCCAGGGGAGAGGGCAGGCCCCGTGGGAGTGACCGGTTCCTGCTGGGTTCCCCACCCAGAACTGGGTCAGGGGCCAGGCTGTCCTCTGACCTCACACAGAGGGCCACAGTTGGCCGGTGCTCTAATTTGAAGATGACAGCTAACTACTAACCAATTGTTTTGTTTTGTTTTGTGAGACAGGTCTCACTCTGCTGCCTGGGCTGGAGTGCAATGGTATCAGCCTAGCTCAATGCAGCCTCGGCCTCCTGAGTATCTGGGACTACAGGCGTGCACCACCAAGCCTGGCTAATTTTTAAAATTTTTGTAGAGACAGGGTCTCACTATTGCCCAGAGTGGTCTCAAACTCCTGGGCTGAAGTGATCCTCTGGCCTTGGCCTCCCAAATGCTAAGATTATGAGATAAGCCACTGCACCCGGCCTACTAACTAATTGCTTTTAAAATAAATAGCTGATGGATTCAATAGTGCTTTTATAAAAATTGATTTTGTATAGGTGGGCTAGATTCTCCTAACACACAAAGGAAATTTCCTGGGGAGAAAACTCTAGAATTTACAATCTAGGTGTATTAGGTTCCCAGGCCGAGGAGAAAAATTAATTATTTTAGAGCTATGTTACTTGGCAGCCAACGGTCTGCTGGCATCACCGCATACAGGTACCTGAATTTTTTCTACAATAAAACCTTATTAATTTGAAATCCAATGAACAAAAAGAAAAATTCCCTAACCCCCACTGGACTTTGCATTTTCCAGGTTCAGCTTATCTTAGCACTTTTATTAAACAGTAATAAGACATCTCGTTGGTTGGGGACTAGAGGTGACTTTGAAATAGTCGCTATTTTTAATTAACCAACCTTGAAATAATGAGGTTTTACTGTAATTTGGTATGATTTTAATTAAGTCCAACTTTGTGTTGGGCCTTAAACCTCTCCACCCCAATCAAGAAAACCCGAGGCCACCTGTTGTTGCCCAAGGCAGGGGGCCTCTCCGAAGGCACCTCGCTTTGCCTCTCTGGGCAGCGGAGGGGACCTCCCCTTTGCTCAGCAGCCTATGGGGTTACCTGTTTTTCTTGTTGTTATTGTTGTTTTGTTTTTACTTATTATTACTGCCAACTCAATATTCCTAAAAAGCAGCTTGTCACTTTCCTCCCCCACTGTGTCCCCTGCCTGACATCCATACCCCAAACACCCAGGCTCAGAACCACCTGTTATTTCCGCTTCTTCTTTTATCCTCAAACCGCACCAAATCCTGTTCCGTCTTCCTTCTCGGGCTGCTCCGCTCCGTCTCTGCGGCCCGGGCGCCCTGCCCGCCCCCTCAGCCTGCTCAAGCCGCTCTCTTTCCAAACTACCCTCTCATTCTTCTGCAGAAAACCCTTCGGCAGCTGCCATCGCCCATCAGTGGCCGTCGCTGTCCCGGGAGCTCTAGGGACGGGCGGAGAGACCCCGCGGGTAGCCGGGAGGCTGAGCCGACAAGAG
Source organism: Avahi laniger (assembly GCA_963575035.1). Classification (NCBI taxonomy): domain Eukaryota; kingdom Metazoa; phylum Chordata; class Mammalia; order Primates; family Indriidae; genus Avahi; species Avahi laniger. The sequence continues at coordinate 14,580 of CAUYSK010107322.1, read as the reverse complement.
GTCCTGGGCCGTGACTTTGTTCTCACCTGCGCTTTGACCAGCGCTGCCCTGCTTTCCTCTGATTCATGCAGGAAGCTTCTGGCTAATATTTGATGTGGAAACAAAAGGTTTCTGTTGCCAAAAATAAGTTAGAAAACCACTCAACTATACGAGAGGATCCGGAATAGCCCGGCAAAGGCCACCTGGCCATTTTCCGCCACTTCTCCTTCACTCCAAACCCACTCGGCCGATGGGCCCCGAAACAGCTTGTCATTTCCCGCCTTTGTGCCTGCAGTAGACGGTCCTCTTCTCTGTCTTCCTAATTCCCTGTGGTCGCAGGCCTGGCTCAGGGCCCACCCACCTCTGATGGGGCTGCGTCCGCCCTGACTGCTAAAGCTGGAAGCTTCTCTCTCATTCTGCAGGCCTGGGCGCCTCTCCCTGGCCTCAGCCGACCCTGATGCGAGCAGAGCCCTTCGCAGGTCTTCTGGGGTCTGGCGCAGAAACGCGCACCCGCGGGAGAACGTGGAATTGAGGGATGGAGACTGAGGTCGGGTGACTGTGGCCCGTGCTGGAGTCGGGAGGCCACCTGGAGTCAACAGCCACTTGTCAGTCGAAATTGGGGTTAGGGGGGCAGAGGCTGTGGTAAACTGAGGGAGCCAGGCAGCAGAGGCGGCAGAGTGAGGAGGAAGGACAGGGGCAGAGAGAGAGAGAGACCCTGCTTCTGAGGACAACCTGGTTCCTGTCTGGCCCTCACTAGCAAGACCCCCCGGAGGCCTCACCGCAAACCTTCCCCTTTACCGAACGCTGGAGGGGCCTCTGTTCCGGCCAGTGGAAGAGCCAGGTCACCTGTCCTTGGCTGAACCATGAGCTTTTCAAGGACAGAGATTGTGTCTTACTCAGCTTTTGTTCCCTGCAGCACACAGCACACCAACAGGGTAGGAACCCTGTGTGTGTGTTGTTTTCCCCCTTCTAGTAGCAGGCAGGAACCAGAGCTACCTGCCTGCCTTGAAAATGCGGTATGTTTGAGCTGTACTAACCACGGTGTGTGCACAGCCCAAGCCTGCGTAGGGAATATCCAAAAACTGTGGGCACTTCACACCACTAGGAGGGCTGTAGTCAAAATATGACAATAACAAGTGTTGGCAAAGATGCGAAGAAATTGGAACCTACACACACTGCTGGTGAAATATAAAATGGTGCCACTGCTATGGAGAACAGCCGGGCAGTTCCTCCAAAGGTTAAACGTAGAGTTGCCATGTGTACCAGCAATCCCACTCCCAGGTATATAGCCAAGACACATGAAATCACACGTCCACGCACAGACTCACGTAGAAATGTTCATAGCAGTATCATTCACAGTAGCCCAAAGTGGAAACTACACAAATGTCCATCATTGATGAGTAGATAAACTGTGGTCTGTCCATGCAATTGAATATTATTTGGAAATAAAAACAAATGAAGTACTGATACATACTGCAGAAGGCACTGTGCCAAATGAAAGAAGCCAGTCACAAGAGACCACAAATGGTTCCATTTATATGAAAAGTCCAGAGTAGAAAAATCCGCAGAGACAGAAAGTAGATCAGTGGTTGCTAGGGCCTGGGAGATGGAGGAGTGACTGCTGATGGGAACAGAGTTTCTTTTCAGGGTGACAAAAATGTCCTGGAATTAGATGGTGATGATGGTTACACAACCTTGTGAATACACTATAACCAAACCACTGAACTGAACACTTGAAGACGGTGAATTTTATAACATACATATCTCAATTATAATAGAAAACAAACAAACAAACAAGGGCAGCTCTTTTGGGTTAAGGATCTAGGTACTAAGCTGCAACAACCACTAACATGGTGAAAAGAGGCAACCAGACGTCAGGAGGCTCCTGTCGGAGGAACACGCCACCGCCTGTGAAGGAGTCCTGCCCGCAGAAGCGAACCTGAGCCTGCTCAAGCCCCTCACCCCAGCGCAAAGTCACAGGAAAGACAGAGGCAGAGCAACACGCTGAACGTCACCACGGGGCTGGAGTCCAGACTGCAGGAAACTACCGGACAAACCACCCAGTTATGTCAACAAAGATAGTCCCAAGGGGAAAAAAAAAAGAGACCAAGGGGGAACCTATGGAGACCTAAAAGATACAGATCAACCAGCTGCTATATGTGGACCTTATTTGATCTTGACTCAAACAATCTGTTAAAAAAATAATTGTGGCTTTTGACACATTTGGAAATTTGAACCCCAGCTAGATATTTGATAATAATGAGATGTTATCATTAATTATTTTCAGATTGGATAATGATATTTTTGTGTGTTTTTTTTTAAATCCTTGTCTTTTAGAATTACAGAAAAAAATGATATGATGCCTGGGATTTATTTCCAAATAATCAGGAGGGCGGGGAAGGGTGGAGGTATAGATAAAATGAGATTGGCTGTAAGCAGACAATTGTCAAAGCTGAGGGACAGGTGTATGGAGGGTCATTGTATGTTCTAACTACTTTTGTATATGTTTGAAATTTGCCATGTTTATTTATTTTTTAAAAACGAACAAGAAAAGAATTGAAAGAGAAACCACGGGCAAGGCGGTAGCCTGAGGTGGGTGTCAGCCGATGGCCACAGGGTTGCTCTGGCTGAGCTGGTGTCTGCACCCGGGTATCGCCCCCACCCCGTCCGTCCCGTGGGGCCCTCTCAGGAGGGCGTGCTCTCAGTGGCTGCGCCCACCGGGCCTGGCCTCGCAACTGTTTCCAGAGGAAGAAAGTTAGCACCTGTGGGGCCAACGCATGAAGAATGAACGATCACATGAGGCCACCACAGTTGTGGTACGGCGATTCCAAACTGTGGCCCTCCCAGTGGCAGAGCAATTCGGAAAGCAAAGAGCTGAGACGGATGAGAAGGAAAGAAGGTGAAAAGCCTTCTTGACTGGAGCTCCCCGCAGCTTAGGCAAGGGAGAGGTCACCTCTGGATTAGAGGTTGGAAAAATTTCTCCAAAGGAGTTTGAACTGAACTACAGTGACACCTAAGTCATGCAAAATGTCTTTGTTTCTCTTTCTCTTTCCCTCTTTTTTTTTTTTTTTTTTTGAGACAGAGTCTCACTGTGTTGCCCAGGCTAGAGTGCTGTGACATCAACCTAGCTCACAGCAACCTCAAACTCCCAGGCTCGGCCTCCCAGAGAGCTAGGATTATAGGCACGAGCCACCACACCTGGCCCTCTCTCTTTTTTATTTTAGAGATGGGGTCTCACTATATTGCCCAGACTGGACTCAAACTCCTGGGCTCGAGGGATCCTCCCAACTTAGCCTCCCAAGTAGCTAAGATTATAAGCCTGTGCCTCCATGCCTGGCTATGCAAAATATCTTTAAATGTATTTCTTCATTAAAACTAAAAAGCCCTCCAGGGGTGTGTGTGTGCTTCTCTCTTGCTCAAAGCTGACCCACCTTGGAAATGGCTGGTGCCCCAACTAAAGGTCACTTGCAAGCTGGTTGTTTTAGTACAAAGATCACATTTCCCAGGGAGGCAACGTTATAGGCGGTGCTTGGGTCCCCAGGTTCTCCCTTAGAAGTTTTTATAGCCAGTTTAAATGCTGAGCACTTGCACCTGAAGTAGGTGAGACCCTTGTGACGGCTTGGCGAGTTACGTAACAGTCGGTTACACGTCAAGCCAGTCGAGGTGGGTGACCTGCAGCCCTCAGGAATGGTCAGTGGGATTCAGAGGAGGGAGGGAGCCCTTCCGGCCAGGTGGCCAGGATTTGAGCTGGGCATGGAGTGGTGGATAAATTTCAGTGACAGCAACAACCCCTCTGTCCTCCTTACTAACCTTGCTTAAGAAAAATTCTGAAGTTTGCTTTGAGGCAATTCCCAAATTAGCCTTGAATCAGGCCCAGGGAGCGAGTTACGAGGGATCAGCAGCAAGACCAGATCCACCCGAGACAGACGTGAACGTGACCGGGACGTGCTGAGCTGATCATCAGGTCCGCGGTCTTCATGGTGGCTCCACGATGACCGTCACCGCCCCGCACCCCTTCAGACTCCAGGCTGTGGCTCCCCGGCCCGATGTCTCACTTCCACCTCTGTCACAATTTAGGGTCAGTTTGGCTCGTACCTTTGCTTTTATTTTTGATGTTTCAAACAAGCCCTTCCTCAAGTGATCTTTTCCTCCAGGCCCATAACTTCTTCCTGAATCCAGCACCCCGAACACAGACACTAGACTCATTAGGGAGGTTCAGAAAATTAGACTCTGATGGCTTCCTTGTTTCAGGAAGCATTGAATTAATTATTTCCACTCAGGAAAATATTCTGTTGGCATTCATTCCTGCTTCTAGTCCCCAAGTGATCTCCAGAAAGGAGCAAACGAAAAGCAATCGCAGTGCGTGTAGATCAAAGAAGGAGAGGGCCTCGTTTTCTCTAGACCAAAAGTTTAATAATTTAAATAATAAACAACTCTTTCCACTCTCAGAATAGCCAAGTGTTCATTTCTCATTTACTCCTCAGCCATCTCCTGTCCTGTCTCGGTTATTTATTATGCCGTATAACAAAACTCCCCCAAATTTAGTAGCATAAAGCAACAGCCCTTTATTGTTGCTCACATGCCTAGAGGTTGGACAGGAGGTTTTCGTGATCTGGGCCAGGCTCGGCTGGGTCAGGTGGGCTTGCTCTGGGGTCCCTTGGCCGTGGGGCTGGGGGCTGGCCCCTCTGGCATGGCCTCAGGGAGGGGCATGGCTCTGCTCCACAGACGGGCCCCTGCGTGCTCTCCGTTCCCCCAGCAGGCCAGCCCAGGCTGTTCTCTGGGTGGAGTCGGGAGTCCTCAGGGAAGAGCAGACGCATCCTGAGGCCTGGACCTGAACAGGCACCTCATGACCTCTGCCGTGTTCTGTTGTCCAGACCAAGTCTTGAGGCCGGCCCAGATGCAAGGGCTGGGAAAATACACTCTGCCTCTCAATGAAGAGCTGAAAAGTCACATTGCCAAGGGTGAGGGTACAGGGAGGCCACTGATTGTGGCCATGAATGCCATCCATCTGTCAGAACTGCCAACATAATTTTTCTTTAGTCCAATTTCGGGCATTAATAAAACTCGTTCAGATTCTACTTCCAAATTCCTAATTCCAAGGGAACTGGAAAAGGAGAGCATACCAAGCTCCTCTAATCCTTCCTCATGTGACAAACGTTTCTGGAGCACGCACTGTGCCGGGCTCAGCAGGTCCCCGGGACGTATATGAAATGACAATTCTCCTGCCCTCCAGGTGCTCAGCAAGGCAGGGGGTGCCACACAGCTCCAGCGGGTATCCTGGGGAAGTGGTATCTGGTCTTGAATGGTGACTTAGAGTTTTCTAGAAGGAGAAGAAAGAGGAGGCCTTCAGGGTGTTAAAGATGGTTCTGTTTCTAGGAAACTGAGCTGCTTACAGAAAGGGCAAGGCCTAGGTTGTGAAGGGCCTTGTCAGCCTTTCTGTGCAGTGTGGACTTTATTGCAAAGGCCACCCGGAGGCACCGGAGGGCTTAGGCTGCACAAGTGTGCTGGGCTTTGCCTTCGGGGAAGATTTCTGGGGCAGCACGGAGGTGAAGGGGAGCTGAAGGCAGGGAGACACCTGGGGGCTCTTTCCACTGCAAATACATCCCTGAAGTTTCTGTGACTGTCCACCCGTCGCTGAAACTGGAGATTCTCTGGGGCATCTAAACTCTCTCAGGGTTATGCAAGTGAGCAAGAGGTCAGGGCAGGACCAGAAAGCTTTGCCCTCTCTGCTCTTGGCCGACTTCACAACAGGTTAGCTTTTAAACTCCTGGCTCATTCCAGACACGGTGCCTCTGGCCCTGGAGTGAACTTGGCCTCTCTGACCCTGCATAACATTTCCACTTTCTGGAAACAGCCTGTGTGGGATTAGACGAGGGAGGCACACACGGATCCTTGCCGTCTCAGACCTCCCCTCTCTGGCTGCTGTGTTTGTTGCACAGAGGTTCCATCCTGGGACAACCACCAGGAGAAGTTTTCTTCTTCTGACACTGAGTTCGGCCCTGCTGAGCTTTCAGATTCCCAGCCCTTCTCCCACCACAACCAGGTGGTCATAAAGTCTTGTGGGAAGTATGGTAGGCAGAATGATGGTCCCCCACGGGTGTGCGTGTCCTGATCCCTGCAACCTGTGAGCGTGCTGGTGCATGGCAAGGGCTGTTAGGGTAGCAGGTGGAGTTAAGGGTGCCAATCAGCTCACTTTGAGCTGGGGAAAGGAGCCAGGAGTATCCAGGTGGGGCCAATATAACCATAAAGGTCCTTAGGAGTGGAAGGTGGGGCAGAGTGATGTGAGAAGAGCTCCGTCCTACGTTGCTGGCTTTCGAGATGGAGGAAGGGGGCCATGAGGTAGGGACGTGGGGGCCTCCAGACACTGCAAAGGGACAGAAGTGGACTCTCCCCTGCAGCTTCCAGGGAGAAAACACAGCCCTACCGACACCTCGATGTTAGCCCAGTGAGATCCGAGTTGGAGCCCTGAACTGTGGAACTGTAAGATAAAAAAATGTGTGTTGTTTTAAGCCAGTAAGTTTGTGGTAATTTGTTATAACAGCCATGGGAAAGCAATACAGGATGTGTGAGCTGACAGTGACCCCCTCTAAGACGGGGCTCTTCAGTACGTCCCCCACGCCGGGCACACGCTGGCCCAGTGCTCAGAGAAGTTTTCCGGATGAGCAGGACCGACTGAGATGTCACGGGCATCTGCTTTCCCCAGGCCCCCATCTGGCTGTGTGACCTGAGTGAGTCCCTTCACCTTCAGTGACTAAGCTTCCCTGTCTCTCAAGTGAGGAAGTCGGGCCTGCTGACCTCCAAGGTTTTGGTGACTTTTGAAGTGACTCAGATATGTCACCACCACAGCCACCTCTGGATCTCCTGCCTCCCGCTCTGACCAGTCTCACCCGTGAAGTCTAATACCATCATTCTCAAATACCAAGGTCATTAACCAGTCAGCACCCAAGGCTCTCACCAACTCTGTTCTCACCCCCTCTCTGGGCCCCTGTGCCTCCTTGTCCCTCACGGGTCCCCCTGCCTGCAGGGTCACTTTGGAGGTCATGGTACACATTGCTGCCCAGACCCCACCCCCATCCCAAACCCAGGGAAACCACCCCTCCGCATTCTCAGCCATGAAGCGTGGAGGTGACTCCTACCACACTTTTGCTCAGGGTGAGCCCCTAGGACATCCCCCCTGGCCTGGGATGCTGGTCTCACTGAGCTTCGAGTGTAAATGCTGCATTTCCTCATGGCAGCGTGTGGCCCCTAAGCCCACCTTCCCTATTCAGTGACCCAGACAATCACTGAATGAACCAAGGGAGTAGAAGATGAAGCTCTGTGTTTTTATCTAACGTAAGAGCTATGTTGCAAGTATAAGAAGTGCTCATAGTGACATCTGTTTTCCTGACCCTCCCAACTCTGTTTCCAGAGAGTGATAATGTTTGTGAATGCAGATTCCACTTACAGGAAATTGTTTCTTTCATTTAATAAAGAACTGAACCAAATTATGGCATGCTGCCTCCAAGGTATGGTAATATCGGTTATGCTCACATGGGCCAAAGTTTCTTTAGGTTAGGGACGTTCTCCCTTAGAGCAGGAGTTCTCTATCCTGGTCCCTCACAAGAATTACTAAGGGGATATTTAAAAATCCAAGCCAGGCTGCACCCCAGAGTGACTGAACCATTGGGTTAAATCATTTGGTTAAAAAGTTACTCAGGTGATTCAGATGTGCAGCTTGTGTTGAGAACACCCCACTGCCATAGATGACAATAATTACTTCTCTTTGCTACTTACAAAAACAGTTATTTTATAGTATCTGAAGGGCAACAACATCTGTGTGTCCTTACTTGTCATACAATAGCATGTTTTGTCCTCAGTGACCCTGAATCCTATCTTAGTGTCAAATGACACCTATGTCCGGTCCCCAGGTAGTCCTGGGACCTCAGCCCCGGGCCTCCTGGCCAGCTCAGCATCCAAAGTCCTCCGGAAGTCTGTGGATAAGACACTTACGGATGCCTTCATCTGTGTTAAGAGCCCAAAGGGACAAAACCCAGCACCTGCCCTGATCCTTCTGGCCCCGTCCAGGAAGGCTGCTCACTCCACATAGCTGCCCCTCCGACCCTCTCTCCCCACGTCCTCTCGGACTCCCTCATGCCTCCCGCAGCTTTCCAGCCCCGGTGTCTCCATGCGGATAACTATCACCTCCCTCTTCTCTGGGCCACTGCTTGCCCTAAGGACCAAGCCTTTGGAGCACACCCTCAGCCCAGTCCCTGAAGCTGCTCCTCACCCACACAGCAGGGGCGCCGGGTGCTGTGCTGCAGGCGGCTGCAGGTAGTTCTGCCCAGGCTCTGAGCACAGGAGCTGCCGTCCAGGATGGGGGCTAGGAAGGTTGATGGTCTCAGACACCTGGGTCTCATCGGAACCGCGTCAGCCACACAGGGGCAGGCTCTTGGGAGCAAGGGCGTCTGGGACATGCCTAGACCACAGGAACACGCTGGGATCAGTCCAGCCAACAAGTGCCACTCCTCCAAAGTGACTCTTAGTCAAGGGCATCTGGGGTACAGGCAACGGCACTGCAGCCCAGGCCAAGGATCTGGGCTTTCGTGCTGGCCCTGGGCAGGGAGGGGACTTGGTGTGGTCCCTGCTACCTCCACTTCCCCCGCCCCCACTACAGTGCCTCACCCTGCAGGCTCCACTTGGCTTCCCTGCCTCATGGCCCTGACTCTCCCCTCTGCTTCCCACTGCCGTGCCCAGTGGACGGCCAGTCCCGCAGTGACATCTTTTTCCTGAGCAAAATCCCCTGCAGCGAATTGTTCACTATCTGCAGGAGGAAACGTTCTCAAAGAAGAAACATCCCTCCTTCTAAACAGCTCGCTAACTGCCAGCTGCTAACCAGGTGTCACTTGAAATCCACAGGCACCAGTTCCCATAGCAACCCCAGGGAACTATCACGGCCTGTCCCCGATGCAAACTGCTGTAGCAAGCTGGTGTCAAAAGAACGAAGTATTTTAAAAACAAATTTTAAACAAAGTTTTTAGATGTCAAGGGGTTTCTCAATTGAGGTAATTGACTGAACTTTTCAGTGAATTAACACAACTGCTCTGATGTGACTATGAACGGCTGGGAGCAAGTATGAGACTGCGTCTCAGGGTAAACCAGGACATCCTAGGCTTAGTGTTGTATTTGAAAACCTCTAACAGCCTTCCATGCACAATGCTGTTTAAAAATTTTGCCAGGAGTCACAGAAGCCAGAGATGCTTAATAGTGCCCACATTGGTATGTGCCCCCGACCAGCTTGAATCACATATCAAACCCACGTCCACACGTAGCCCCTCTATCTTGCCACGTCAGTGTCTTCCGACGAGAAAAGTCCTCTCCTCCCTCCTCTCTCTTGGGCACTGCAGTGGATAAGTAAGTTTCTACCCAGGACTTCCTCCCTGAGCACCTGCTGTCTTGCCCACTGGAGTGGATTCTCCATGTCTACACCCTTCCTTGGAAAAATGTGCTGGAGACTTTAGAGCTGAGAAAGAAAAAATGCAAGATGAGCCTGGACCAGCTTGTGGGACCTCAACTTAAGGAAATGCAAAAAAAAAAAAAAAAAAATGGCGAATGCACATCAGAAGATCACAGGAGCCAAATTGAAAGGCCAAAACCTGGGGAATTTGAGCAACAAGATGAATAATGACAACAGCAGATCATGACCTGCAGAATAAAATAAATGTATTCTGCTAAGTGAAAGAAGCCAGACCCCAAAGGCTACATATTGTATAAATCCACTTATATGACATTCAGGAAAAGACAAAACTATGGGACAGAGAACAGATAAGTGGCTCCCAGAAAGAAGGGGTGTGGGAGGGGTTGACTGTGGAGGACCAGCGTGAGGGAATTTCGGGGGTGAGGCGACTGTTCTGTTTCATGACTGCGGTGGTAGATACGTGACTCTATACATTGTCAAACCCATAGAACTGCAAACCACGGAGAACAAATTTTACTGAATGTACATTTTTTACCAATCATCAGGGTGTTTGGGAGCCCCAGATGGAACACAAACTGTTACAAATGAACCCAACCATTATATAGATGAACAACATAACCATGCTGAAGGGACTGGGGAAAAAGAACCAACCTAAGTGTCTTTGGAAAATAGAATTTTGACTTGTTGCTGTGAGACTAAAGACAAAAAGAATGGACACAAATACTACACTATTAGTAAATTGCTCACAGGAGTACGGGTTAACAGTTCTGCAACTTTAATACTTTATGAGAGTATATTAGGGCTGAGTACTTTGTGAGTATATTAGGGCTGTTCAAGGGTTAATGCTTGAACAACATGAGTTTGAACTGCAAAGGTCCATTTCATTTGTATGTGGATTTTTTTCCCACCTCTGCCACCTCTGAGACAGCAAGACCAACCCCTCCTCTTCCTCTTCGTCCTCCTCCTCTTTAGCCTACTCAATGGGAAGGTGACGGGCATGAAGACATTTATGATGACCCACTTCCACTTAATGGATAGTAAATATATTTGCCCTTTCTTATGATTTTCTTAAGAACATTACTTTATTGTAAGAATACAGTATATAATACACATAACATACAAAATATGTGTTAATTGATTGTTTCTTAGTAGTTAAGTTTATGGGGAGTCAAAAGTTATATGTGGATTTTTGACTGCACGGGGCTTCAGTTCCCCTAACCCCTTCATTGTTCAAGGATCAACTGTAAATGTATCATTGATGTTGAGAGCCAGGTTTCTCACTGTTGGAGAAAGAAATTGCAGATAAGAAAAGGGGGAGGCTAGAATGAACTCTGTGGTGTTGGATTGGAATCTGAGCTATCACAGTATGAATTTATGTTTTTAAAAATTATATGTATATACACACGTGCACACACATAAAGATAGGCAGATACAGAAACAGATGTGCATTAATGCATGGGTTAGTTTACATATTAATATATATTTTTTCAAGCTCTGTTCTCTGAGAGAACCTAAAAGCAATGACATACAATGACAATAAACACCTGGTGCCCAAATTTTCATTTCCAAATCAGAGGAACCAGGGCTCCCTGCAGAAGTGATTGATTCCAGGCCCTCGGCAGAGAAAATATAAGAAGAGCCTGGAGTATCTTGAAATGCTGGAAAGTAAGGAAGTGTTCAAGGAGGGACGGGAGCACATCACCAGTGCACAGGGCCAACCTGAAAGAGCTCCCAAAGGCCAAAGCTGGAACAATTTGAGCAATAAAACAAATAATGAGAGTATTGTATTATAATCCATAGAATAAAATAAATATCCATGAATCCATACTCATATAAATAAGCAAACAAATGGATGAGAAAGGACAGTAATTCTTTTTTTTTTTTTTTTTTTTGAGACAGAGTCTCACTCTGTTGCCCTGGCTAGAGTGAGTGCCGTGGCGTCAGCCTAGTTCACAGCAACCTCAAACTTCTGGGCTCAAGCAATCCTCCTGCGTCAGCCTCCCAAGTAGCTGGGACTACAGGCATGCGCCACCATGCCTGGCTAATTTTTTCTATATATTTTCAGTTGTCCAGATAATTTCTTTGTATTTTTTAAGTAGAGATGGGGTCTCGCTCTTGCTCAGGCTGGTCTCGAACTCCTGAGCTCAAGCAATCCTCCCGCCTCGGCCTCCCAGAGTGCTAGGATTACAGGCGAGAGCCACCACGCCCAGCCAAGGATAGTAATTCTTTACAGAGAATTTCAATTACTTACAATAATTAATAAACAAGGGAACCATGTAACAATAACAATAATGAATGAGGAAAATAGAAAATTAGCATTAGGCAAACACCACAGTAATAATTATTACAGGCACAATCCACTAATTGATGTTAAAATTAGTGGGCAAAAATTCGAGGTGAAACAAGATAACTGCATAGGCTTGAAGTATTTTCCCCAAGGTATTTATTAATTAACAAGGGAAAAATAGTAACTTTACAGTAGAGAAAGCCAGCAGGTGCCACCTTAACCGAGTGACCAAGGTTAACATCACGTGTGACAAGACCTTGCAACATCATATCCCAAGAATAGAATACACAGGGCTCATTACCTTTATGATATTCTTGGCAAAATGCATAACCTCAATCTAATCTTGAAAGAAACATCAGATAAACCCACAATGAGGGACATTCTACAAAATAACTGATCAGTAATCTTCAGAAGTGTCACCAGCATGAAAGATAAGGAAAGACTGAGGAACCGTCACAGATTGGAGGGGACCAAGGAGTCCTGATGACTAATCGCAATGTGGGATCCTGACTGGATCCTGAGGAAGAAGAGGGACATAGAAATCTCGGTAGACAATCAGTGAAAATCGAATAAGGTCTGTAGATTATATTGTATTCATGTTAATTTCCTGATTGTGATCACTGTACCCTGGGTGATGTGATGTTAACACTCGGACATTTGGGTGAAGGATTATGGGAATTCTTGGCAATAATTTTGTAGCTGTTTTTCAAGTCTGAAATTATTTCAAAATGAAAAGTTGAGAAAAATGAAGGTACAGAAAGCATATGTACTATGTGCTATTAAGTAAGAAAATGGGAGAAATAAGTGTTTAAGTTTTTACTTGCTTGTATTTGCATATAAAAGCATTGAAAAGATTAATGAGAAATGAATAAAAACTGTTACTTGTAGGGTACCAGATGGGGAAAATGTGGATGGGGCAGGGTGGGAGTAAGACTTCTCTGTACATGCTTTTTAAAATAGTTTTGCCTTTTGAATCATATAAATGTATTACTTATCCTTTCTCTCTCACACACACACACACAAAAATCCAAACAAACAAAAAAACCAAAACTCAGCTAGATCACCTTGTAGTTCATAATGGCAAAGATATTTTATATCATGGTTTCTCGCCATTACCCTACAAGCTAGTTAGTATTATTATATCATTGGCATTTTAAATATGAGAAAACCGAGGCACATATGTATAAATAACTTATTCAAAGTCATCAGCTGAGACTCCAGAGACTGCACAGGGAAATTACCAACAGGGAAAGCAGATTTCAGAAAAAGAAATGGCCAGGAAAACGGTCAGGAAAAGAATGGGATGGTCCAACGGCCAGAAACTAAAAGGAAGTTTAGCTCCAGAAGAAAGAAAACTTCCCGCTGTCTTCATTAATTTAAGATTGGATGGCCCCCACCCCCTTTCACAGGATGGTGCTAAGGCTAAGGAGGAAGCTCCTGCCCCTCCCAAAGCCGAAGCCAGAGCAAAGGCTTTGACAGCCAAGAAGGCAGTGATAAAAGGCATCCACAGCCACAAAAAAAAAAAAAAAAAAGATCCGTACATCACCCATCTTCTGGCAGCCAAACACAGTGCAGCCCCAGAAGCAGCTCTTCTTTGAAAGAGCACCCCCAGGAGAAACAAGCTCGATCACGATACCATCATCAAGTTCCCCCGACCACTGAGTCTGCCATGAAGAAAACGGAAGACAACAACACGCTTGTGTTCACTGTGGATGTCAAAGCCAACAGGCACCAGATCAAACAGGCTGTGAAGAAGCTCTATGACATCGATGTGGCCAAGGTCAACACCCTGATCAGGCCTGATAGAGAGAAGGCCTATGTTCTACTGGCTCCCGATTACGATGCTTTGGAGGTTGCCAACAAAATTGGGATTATCTAAACCAAGTCCAACTGGCTAATTCTAAATATATATATCTTTTCACCCTAAAAAAAAAAAAAGAAAAACTGGAACGGCCTAAACAATGGACATTTATTTCTCACGGTTGTAGAAGCTGAGAAATCCAAGATTAAGGGGCTGACAGATTCAGTTCTTGTGAGGGCCCACTTCCTGTCTTGCAGACAGCGGCCTTCTTGATGTTTACAGAGAAGCTCTGGTTTCTCTTCCTCTTCTTGTCAGGGCACTAATCCCATCACGAGGCCACGCCCTCATGACCTCATCTAACCCTAATTACCTCCCAGAGGTCCCATCCTATAATACCATTATACTGAAGGTTAGGGCTTCAAATATGAATTTCGGGAGGACACCAACATTTAGTCTGTAACACTTCCCCCATCCCCATAAACTTTTAAAAGTTCGTGTACTTTGGGGTCTACTTTTTGTGCTGTAATGTATATGGGTTTTAATGAACACGTAATGTTATGTATCCATCATTACAGCAGATAGACACCATACAGAATAGTTTCACTGTCGTAAAAGTTCCCTATGCTTCACCTAATCATCCCCCCTTGCCCTGATCACCTGGAAAACCATTATCTTTTCACTGTGCCTATAGTTTTGTCTTTTTTAGAATGCTATTAATACATTATTAGAATACTATGATATGTAGCCTTTTCAGACTGGCTTCTTTCATTTAGCAATATGCATCTCACTTTCCTTCACTGTCTTTCCATGGCTTGATAGCTCATTTTTTTTTTTTTTTGAGACAGAGTCTCACTTTGTTGCCCTGGCTAGAGTGCGTGCCGTGGCGTCAGCCTAGCTCACAGCAACCTCAGACTCCTGGGCTCAAGCAATCCTACTGCCTCAGCCTCCCAAGTAGCTGGGACTACAGGCATGCACCACCATGCCCAGCTAATTTTTTTCTATATATTTTTAGCTGTCCAATTAATTTCTTTCTATTTTTGGTAGAGACGGGGTCTCGCT
>CAUYSK010107321.1:0-10886 GCA_963575035.1 Avahi laniger | reverse complement strand
TCACAGCAACCTCAAACTCCTGGGCTCAAGCGATTCTCCTACCTCAGCCTCCCGAGTGGCTGGGACTACAGGCATGCGCCACCATGCCTGGCTAATTTTTTCTATATATATGTTTTTAGTTGTCCAGATAATTTCTTTCTGTTTTTAATAGAGACAGGGTCTCGCTCTTGCTCAGGCTGGTCTAGAACTCCTGACCTTGAGCGATCCACCCGCCTCAGCCTCCCCAGAGTGCTAGGATTACAGGCGTGAGCCACCGCGTCCAGCCAGAGAACTCTTAATTATGTTTCTAGCCCAGACCTCTATCCTAAATTCCAGACTCATATATCCAAGTGCCTATTTCATATCTTCCTCTTAGATATGTATGCAACAGCCTTCTCAATCTCTCTCTGGATATCCAAAACTAAGCCTGAAATTTTCTCCAAAACTTGTTACTTCCATATTCTTCCCCACTTTAGAAACTGGTACCTGCATTCCCGTTGCTTTGGCTAAATTCATTGGAATTATCCATAAATTGTCTCTCATCCCCTACATTCACTAGCTCAGAAAAGAACTATCAACTTTGCCTTCAAAATAAATATAGAATCAACCAGTTTTCCCAGCCTCCACCACTACTAACACACTGGTCCCAGCCACTGTCACCTCTCAACCTGCATTATTTCAGTAGCCTCCTAACTGGTATCCCTGCTCTTACTCTGGCCCCATCAATCTATTCTCCTTCAGGCACACAGATAGCTCATTTTAAAATGCAATTAGATCATGCCAATTCTTTGCTCAAAATCTTACAGTGGCTCCCACCTCACTCAGAGTAAATGCCAAAGTAGTTACATTGGCCTACAAAGCCATATAGAAACTACTCATCTCCGTCTGCCGCTCAGACCTTATCCCTTTTCCTCCACATGCCCTGTTTTGTTCACTGTCATTCATTGCTGTAATTCCCAGGTCATAGAATAGTTCCTGGCACACGGTGAAACTGCAAGGGGGTTTCTGCCTAGGTCCGGTTGCTAGTCGCACAAAAATCCAGTTATTGGGACTATGAGGATTACCAAGGAAGAGAGGAATTTTTAATAGAAATGACGTCTTGTAGGGAGAATGGAAGCTGCCTCAAATCTTTCTATCTGACTAAAGATCATCATGGGTTTTTAAAGGAGGGGCCAACATTCCTTGAGACAGGTTGCAGGTTGTGGCCTAACTAACAAGGGGCTTTGGGAGCAGGATGCAGGGGATGGTGAGTCTTGGCCTCAGGAAGTCTGCTCCGGGGCCTTCAGAATCTCAATTCCTTTGTCTTGCAGGAAATCCACCATTTCTGAAAAACAACTCAAAAGATTAAGTAGTTGGTTGAGAGAATTATAAAAACCATATAGGGGTCATTGAAATTCGTTCATGGAGCTCATTACAATGCTATGTGCTCTCTGTCTCTCTCTGTATTTTTTTTGTTGTTGTTAAATTAACATTCTCAAATCAGTTTTTCTCTTCAAACCAATGCCTTAGCTCCAATAACATCTGATTCTTTCTATATTTTTGCCTATTTTTTAAAAAGATAAAGATTCAAAATAACTCTGTTGACTTTCCTGATTTCAATGTAGCACCCTACAGATTATTTGGTGGCCACAAGTAGGAAAAATTTGATTTGGAAATATCCCTCTAAGCCAGTAATTGATCTATCGTCTTCTATTTAGAAAAAGCAGACATCTTATGCCTTTGGTATGGTGACATAGGAAACGTCCCTTTCACCCAAAAGTTTGCTGAAAGATCAACTCAAAATAAAGCAGAATAATAAGAGAAAGAGGTTTAGGTACCATGCACAAGGGGAGAATCACAGAGTGATTCCCCAATATCCAGGTGGAGTCCAGAAATTTATATACCCTCCTTTTAGAGGGAAGGGGGAGATGAGGAATATAGGTAATTCTGTTTAGGGGAAATAAATGGTTGCTAGGGAGGATGAATATATACTTCTAAGAATGAATGGATGGGGAGGGAACAGATTGACTTGTAAACTGATTTAAGAGACAGGTATTATATTTAAAATGATTTGGCATACTTGACTTCTCTCCTGCAGTATCTTGAGAGAACAGGGAGGGGAAGGGAGGTCAATTGTTCTTTTTGATGTGTATGTCTGGTTTATGCAGATAGGTGGAAAGCCCCTTCCAAGTCCTGCTGATCTCTAAAGGTCTTTAATTCAAAATACTCTTTATACTAAGGAGTCATATTCTGGGGTGAAATTTCCCGAGTGCTTTCAGAACAAACCAGATATCCAAGACATTTGGGACATTAACTGGGATGTTTTTAATGTGGACTGCATATAGATTGCTAACAAAAGACCATGAAATCCATAGAAAAAAGGAAAGAAGACTATTCTCAGAGGGAGAAAAGATCCTAGGATTGGGGAAATGTGGCCTTCGGCAAAGTCCAAAAGTACACCCTTAGCAGAAAGGAGGTAGGAGCTGGTATGTATGTCTTATAGAGTCTGTTTTACATACATATTGAATAGGGTTCCTAATATTATATATATAGAGAGACTTATACTAAATAAGCTTGTGACAAGAACATGTCAGTGAAATATTTAACAGACTCCAATTACACAGGTAATTTATAAGCCTTAGGGTTACACTTACAACGTCCCTGTTTATGGGAGGTTGTAACACTTATTTCTAACTAGCATAGCTGTCTTTGCAGGTACACACATTTGTTGGGCTAGAGCAGTACAATGGGGTGTGCAGTGAGGCTGCAGCTAGGTTTACAGGTTTATTCCAGCAGTTCATAATTTTGCTTTTAACATAGACCCACAGCAGTTGGTTATTTCCCACTAACATATGAATTAACTGATAAGCAGCAATAAATTCTGGCTGGTGGTATACATTCCTAATCAAACTAAAATGGTGTTCAAACTCAAGGGAATGTTCTAGGGTTAAGAAAATCTTACTAAAGCTAAACGTTCAGACTTGGTCCAAGGACAGTAAGAGGCGGTCTGGACGCCTGTAGTTAGGAATCCCTTTAAATGGCACGATCGGAGGGGTGCAAAATTAGCAAGCGGAGAGAGCGGTTTTTCCAAGGTAATGTGAAGGAAAAAATGGCAGACCGGAGAGTGAAGAGAGCGGCGATAAGGGGGAAAGAGAGCAGGGGAGATGGTGGAGGAGTGCAAGGAGGACGGCAAGAAGGCACAGCGTCCTTTTCAGTTTTAAGTTTAGGGTTTGATTCTGGAGGACTTTCAAGCTTTTGAAGACGGTGATTAAGTTTTGAATTAGTCTCTCTTAAGGAGGCGAGTACAGATTTCTTGATTTCATTTAGTGCTCTCAAAATATCAATGAAAAAATTCCCCACTGCCTTTGAAAGGTTCGGAATCCTCTCTGTTCTAATTGTGCGCGCAGATAAAGTAATTCTTATTGTGGTCAACAAAGCTTTAAGTCATCCCAGGTTATTTTTATCCAGCATCCCTGTTGCAGGAAGAGAAGGAAGATCCTCCTATTGACTGACCCAGAGATCAGGTGAGGAAGAAGAGCGTTTATTTACCGGTGAGGCTCAGAGGACAGGGTCCAAATTCTGAGGCCCGAGCTAGGGGTGTAACAGTCTTTTACACATTTCTTGAGGATGAAAGGCACAGTTACAATGTGTTTATCTCTAATCTCCAGCGAGGTCTTTGTGCAAGCTGCCGTTATGTATGGCATTCCTAGCTGATCTATTACCTTTCTGGTGCAGACCTGTTTGTGCAAGCAAGATACAGAAGCCACAAAAGCATATTTTTGCAAACTGATCTCCTGGTGTGGAGTTTCTTCCTTTTTTTTTTTCTTTTCTGTTTCATAGAGGCTGGGGACCCCTACCACATCCCCAATATTCATAAGAATTTTTCCCGTAGTTTTTAAACATGTAAGCCAATGGAATTCCTGAAATGACCACTTCCCTTGGTGGGTAAGTTACTCTAGCACTCACCTAAAGGCAGCCTTTCCAGTGCAACTGCAGCGTGCCCCACACCCCTCTCCCCGCGAGGACCTTGAGAGTTAACTGTTAGGTCTAGCGCGAAATCGGATGACAAATCTTTATGAAAGAAAATAGTCTCCTAGATTTCAGCTTAAATGCGGGAAAACTTAGATCCGATAGGGCTTACCTGATTTTTTCCCAGCGTGTCCAGGACACAACTAAACTTCAAAAAGGTTCCTGCCTATCGTTGGCAGAGGCACTGCGGGAACGGTGGGCGGAGGTGGAATCGGGGGTCACTTCAGACCCCATCCAGCGTTGCCAGATATTAACAAAATATGAGACCCACGGAGGAAGAAAAGACTATTTTCGGAGGTAGAAACAACCCTAGGATGGAAAAAACGTGGCTTCAGGAAAATCCGAAAGTATAACTTGGCAGAAGGGAGCGGGGAGCTGGTATCTAAGTCTTACAGACTTTCACGTGAATATTGAGTAGGGTTGATGATAATCTATGAATATTCGTGGTTGAAGTCAGGCGCTTGAGCATATTAAACGTGTATGTGACATACATCCTATGACCACTTTGGGGTGGGCTCTTAGCACTGAAGTAAGGTGAAATCTGGCTCTTTATGAAAATAGGCGAACTACACTGCCCGAAGACCGCTTGTGCGCAGTCTCCACAGGCCAGCTGCAACTGGCTTAAGGTCTACACTGTTTATCAGTAACGAAAAGTTTACGACAGTCCTCTGCCCAATCAGAGTTGTGGCACGACTGCAAGGCAGGGAAAGGGGATTTGTCGGCTGGCGTCCGGCTGGTCTGTCAGGGTTGCTTGTTATTTTCCAGCTGTAGTTTCGGAAATGCTTTCCAGGACCTGGCTTCTGCTTAATCACAGGAAAAAAACCGTATGGCAATTAATACCAAGGTACGTGAGTAATCTCTTACTGTGCTGGCCATGAAGTTTTTATTTTTTTGGTTTGCCAAAATTTTGGCCAGTGAATTCGCCTGCCTGTTGGGGTATATTTCAACAAGGTCTTAGGAAATTTGGTTTCAGCTGTGACATTATGTAGAAACTTTACATGTTACATACTTAATACTTTGGGGTGAAATGTCCTGAGGCCTGTATGCATACCATTTAAAAAAACAAAAACTATCATCACTACTTGTTTCTGTATTTTCGTAACCGAAAGGCAGAAATGTATTAGTTTCTGTACGAAACAACACTTGCATACTCTCCACACGTGAGCTTCCTACTTGTCACCCTAGTGCCCTTTGTACACGAGTTGTCGAAAGTAGCGGCGCACACACCGCCTGGACTTACGCTCTGACGGACGTTCTTACCCTAACAGGCCTTCGCTTACGATCTGTCCTTTGTCAGGCCCGCCGCCAGGAGCGGGCTTTCTTTGTTCGTCACCCTCCCTGCCATTTTGAGCACGTTGTAACATAGGTTTCAATTTTATACAGCACTAGAAATACATGCAAACACAAAAAGCTAAAAACTGGAAAACAGGGATTTAAAATCTTCACTGCCACCTACAAACGTCAAGGTGCGCGGTATATCCAAGGCATGCAAATTACCGTCAAGCAGGTTAAAAGCACAGCCTGAGAAGCCAGTATTTCCGAATTTTAAGTAGCCGAGACTATACCCAACTCGGCTACATGTAACTCAAGTATGAAAGCACATGCCTAGAAACGGCAGCACAAGACGAGAACGAGAACACTGACGAAAAGATGCCAGCTCTTTCACGGAAAAAAGTGGGTGGCCCTGAAAAGGGCCTTTGATTGGATGCCTTGGATTGTGCCACCTGGAGACTAACCGCCAAAACCATAGAGAGTGCGGCCCTGTCGCTTAAGCGCGTAGACCACGTCCATAGCCGTTACCGTCTTGCGCTTGGCGTGTTCGGTGTAAGTGACGGCATCGCGGATGACATTCTCCAGAAAAACCTTCAGGACTCCACGGGTCTCCTCATAGATAAGGCCAGAAATACGCTTGACGCCGCCCCGTCGAGCTAAACGCCGGATGGCAGGCTTGGTAATGCCCTGGATGTTGTCTCTCAGGACCTTACGATGCCGTTTAGCACCCCCTTTGCCCAAACCCTTTCCACCTTTGCCGCGACCAGACATGGCGAACCTACTGACGAGGTCTCCTACGAGAAACTGGCAAAGACGCAGACTCAATACGCTTATATGCACGGTGTGCGGACCTCATTGAGAACAGGATGCGCCTACAGGAATTTTCTTTTGGCCCCACCTCTCGCAGTCCATCCAAGATGACGTCACCAACGACTCGTGTCCTGACCGGCGGAGCGCGCTCTCAGCCGGGGCGTATCCTGCAAGTCAGAAGTACCGGAATGGGAATTTTCAGGCCCTTTTAACTACATCACACGGGGAAAAAAAAAAAAAAAGAAATTAAAATTACTATCATTTGCTGATTGGGATTGTTTACAACGATTGCACAGGGGCCTTAGTTCACACATTCGGGACTGTAGCAAGCTCGGTTAAATGAAGAGCCAAGCCTCGTCTCATAGACATGGTGCCTCTGGCATTCCTGTTCCTGCAGACCGAAACCCTACTACGAAAGAGTTTGAAAATTGCAAGACTTCACCTTGTCCATCACCAAGCCAAGGGAAATCTGTCCAAAGAAGTTTTCTTCCGGAAGCCAAAGACATGGTTACTTAGTGATTCCATGGTAGAATTTTCGCTTGCCTTCAGGTCACCCATGTTCCATTCCGGCTTCTTTTTTTTTGTTCCCTGTTTATTAAAATTTGTAATTCTCATTTTAATATCTGGGCACCCCCAAACATCTATACGCAGTAATTCACTAGTGTCTTAAAGGTTTTTTTTTCTATATTTCCCGTCTTCTCTTTGATTCTGGTAGCAACCTTATTCGAAAGAGATTTGGCAATCTGTCACAGCCAAGGTATTAAAATAAATAGACTACTTTTTAAATAGAAGGTAATATAGGGACTCAGAAAAGAATACTTCAAAATAAAGGCCTCAGAAGCAGCCTCAGTAGCAAAACTTTTCCTCCTACCCTCCTGACTTTCGGTCCCATTTTCCCCTGAGGCTAGTCATACAAACTAGAATCCCTCTTCCCCAAGGCTGGCTGTATTAATAGAAACCAGACCCCCTTTCCCCAAAGCCAGCCATAAAACATCAAAATATTACTCTAACTTTCCCTATGCCTTTCTATGTAAAGACTGGCCATAGAGAAATTACCCGACCTACATTGTTTAAATGTAGGTCACAAGACGACCATTTCTGAGAGGGTCCTGCCCCATATTCGGAAGGAAGGAACCTGCGCTCAGAGAGGCAAGAAGAATCATGCTAGACAGACATGCCTTGCTGGAATTCCCCACTCAGTTTATTAGTATTAAATCATACCATTTTTATCCAATCATATTTCTACACAGCTGCCCATACTTTGTAGAACCTAAGTATAAAAATACAGAATTTTCCCTGTATCTTTGTATCTTCATTTTGAAGGCTCTTGTGCATATACGTTAAATAAATTTGTCTGATTACTCTCCAGTTAATCTGCCTCTTGTCAATTATTTTCAAGGAACCTCCAGAGGGTAAAGGGGTACTTTTTCCTTGGCTCCTACACATTCATTCATTTATTTAGTTTTTGCCAGCCAGATGCCTATTAGGCTAGAAGAATAGGGGACATCAGGGATGCTGAAAGGGAGATTGTAAGAGAGGGAACTCTGTTCCCGTCAGTATCACTCCAGCAATGGTCTTTTCCCCTAGCATCAGAAATTGGTTCCAATTCCCAGCTTTATTCCCTACACTCCCAGAATTATGTTCATTACACTGCCTCAGAGTTCTGAGCCTCAGCTCCACCAGACCTGCCCTCCAGATTTTTAGGTTCTAATAATCCAAATTTTTTCCTTGTGCTGCTAGGCCTACATATAGCTCCTGCTTCTGTCAGTTGTCTCTGGAATACCTAAGTGATGCTTGCTCTTCAGTGTTCCAGTACCTGTGTAACTTTTATTAAATTATCTTTATAAACATAACTTAATAGTGTCTGTTTTTCTGACTAAATATTGACTGATACATGACATCGAGCCTCCCTTGATTTAAAGGGCCACTGCTACTTTACCTTTTAATGAATTAACTTATTGAATATTCTCTCAGTGTCAGGGACTTTGATAATTATTTGAAAGTTTCCTTATCCTCAGAGTACTTAACAGTCTGGGAAGGGTTTATCACTATCAGTTTTTTCAGATATTTAAAAAATTTAATCCAACAGCCAGATGTGAGGTAAATTTTATGGCAACTTGCAGGCCTCTTTTCCTCCTCTAACCTAAGTAAGCGTTTCTTCTTGACTGACTCAGGACACCCAAGATGAATAAGGAATCTACCGGGAAAGCAAATGTAGCCTAGTGCCTGGGAAAGGAGATAATCAATGAAAAAATATTTCCTGAAGTATTGAGAGATCTATACGAATGAAATGTTTTTAAATTCTATCAAGATATCTTTGAAAGAGCATGGCTCAAAAACATCATGGATGGAATTGGAGTTCTGCCACATAAATGAAGTTTGGTTCTTACTTTTCTGTTCTCATAAAGTGGTATTACTAAAATTGACTCTATTGACGTTTTATAAAAACAAATGCAATAATTACAACAAAAAAATAACATTTGAGAGGGCTTTTTTGTGGAGTTAGTTATGAATATTATAAAGTAATTTTTCCATCAATCCTATGTTTAAATATAATGAATGCAATCTTTTTGAAGTATTATGTGTTATAATTAGAAGTAATACTACGAATGAGTGGAGGATATGCTCCTCCAAAAAATTAGACTTCTGCTCTAAAAACAAAATGAGATACCCTAGAAAGCAACCAAAAAGGAAATGTAAATACTGCTGTTAAAAATCAGAGCAATTTGAAAATCATGCGCGCTTTGGATATTTAGGAAGAATTTACATGTATCTATAATAATTTTCATAGTATTTACACATTTAAATTTAAATACGTATAATTTTAAAGATTATTGAATGTATTAATCAATAATTCTTAAACATGCAGGTGTATTAATTTCTTATTGCTGGTTTGAAAAATTATCACAAACTTCGTGCTTTAAAACAATACAAATTTATAATCATATAGTTCTATAAATCAGTATTCGGTCATGATCTTACTGAGCTAAAATCTAAATGTGAGTTTGACTTTAACTAAAGACCTAAGGAGCTAAAATCTGTTTTCTTGCCTTTTCACTTCCTAGAGGCCACTCTGTTTCCTTGGCTCATGGACCTTTTCCGTTATTTTCAAATCTATGGCCTTTCTCATGCTGCCTTCTCTCTGCTTTTTAATTCAAATTCCTTATTCCACTTTTAAGGACCCATCTGATTACATAGAGTTCATTTGTATGATCCAGGATAATCTTCCTATTTTAAGGTGAGCTAATTAGTAGCCTTAATTCTATCTACAATTTTAATCGTCCTTTATCAGGTAACCTAACAAAGACTCCAGGAATTCAGACTACAGGGATTAGGATGTTAACATAACTGGGGTGGCATTATCCAGCCTATTGCAGTGAGTCACAATATTTTTGGAATTTGATAGAAAGCTACATAATTTCTGCTCTGCGAAGGGGAACCACATATGGACACTTTTTTTGCATGTAATTTTAGGAAGTTTACTTACTTCCCTAACATTGATGTAGACCTTAGTTTAGATATGTACTTCTGGGACTATAGAAAGCAAACATTGACTGTTATATAACGATGTAAGCTTTCACATAAAGATAATTATCTGGTATTTTCAGTTTTCATTCTTCTAGATTTTTCTTGTTGTTTTCATTTTTCATGTTGTGTGTTTTGTTTACTTGAATGTTTATGTGTATGTTTGTACATTTATGTGTTGGGTAGGGAATGAGAAATTGTTAAGTCTTGAAAGAAATTATACAAAAATATAGAATAGTATTACTTTTTTCCTGACTGAACTGAAATTCCGAAATATTTTCTACATATGTTCTCAGCATTTACTCTACATGGAATGCCATTGATGGCAGTTTATAACCTTAAGTAAGGTTTGTGATTACAAAAAGTGTAAAAATTCATTATCTTTATATGTGTACATATGACAGGAAGGTGGTGGTTGTAGCTAGAGTGACATATGAATTATTTTTTTCATTTAAAAATTACATTTTTTGTCTATTGGAATAAAAACAAGCTGATATTGGGTCAACCCTGATGTAAAAACAAAACATAACTTGAGAGACACAACAATACCTTAAGGTTGTTCCTTTCCTGGATTGCCAGAATCACGAGCAGGATCATGAATGGCATTTTGCCACTGTAAACCACCTTTCATTTGGTAAGGAACACATCACAGCAACATTTAAGTACAGGGCCAGCTCCGTAGGCAAATGGGCAGTTAGAGTTACACAGACATGCTACCAATCACGTACAGTGTGAGTATCTTGTTTTGGACCAAAGAGCCTATATATTTGAAGGTACGTACTAGCACCATACAAGAAGAAGCCAACAATACTTTAAAACAACAGAAAAGCCAAGTTGTTAGGCAATCATAATGCAAATAATTACAACTCTTTCGCTGAGAAAATTGGTGGCTCTTAAAAGAGCCTTTGAATTTTAGTATGAAAACGTTTTATGTGTTTAACTACTTGGAACTGGTATACTTAGTGACAGCCTTAGTGCCCTCAGACACGGCGTGCTTGGCCAGCTCTCCCGGCAGCAGCAGGCGCACCGCCGTCTGGATCTCCCTGGAGGTGATGGTCGAGCGCTTGTTGTAATGCGCCAGGCGAGAGGCCTCGCCCGCGATGCGCTCGAAGATGTCATTGACGAAGGAATTCATGATGCCCATGGCCTTAGACGAGATGCCGGTGTCAGGGTGAACCTGCTTCAGCACTTTGTACACATATACAGAATAGCTCTCCTTTCGGCTCCGCTTGCGCTTTTTGCCATCCTTCTTCTGTGCTTTAGTCACAGCTTTCTTAGAACCCTTCTTGGGC
>CAUYSK010107316.1:0-20820 GCA_963575035.1 Avahi laniger | reverse complement strand
GCCTGGGCTAGAGTGAGTGCCGTGGCGTCAGCCTAGCTCACAGCAACCTCAAACTCCTGGGCTCAAGCGAGCCTTCTGCCTCAGCCTCCTGAGTAGCTGGGACTACCGGCATGCGCCACCATGCCTGGCTAGTTTTTTTCTATATATTTTTAGTTGTCTGATTAATTTCTTTCTATTTTTGGTACAGACGGGGTCTCGCTCTTGCTCAGGCTGGTCTCGAATTCCTGAGCTCAAACAATCTGCCCGCCTGGGCCTCCCAGAGTGCTAGGATTAAGGCGTGAACCACCGCGCCCAGCCGCCACAATTTCTTTTTCAGTTACACTCTAAAACCTTCTCTCCTGGTTTTAAAGCACAAGCTGATCTTACCTCATTATAGATGTTCAAATTTCCACCAGTTTTATTTTTAAATGTCAGAGAAGTGACAAAGGATCTATGTTCAAGGATACATTATAAAGAGAAGGGAAACTTAGCATGGTTTTTACATTGATTTAGACCCTTCTACAATGAATAAATTGGTTGTTAAAACTGAAAGGTGAATCAGAATACAAATAAAATATGGCTAGCATTCTAAGGCATAGTATCAGGCTGACAATTTCCTTTAAACATGCAGTCTCGGGAAATCTGAACTCGTAACACAGGACCTTTACATTTCAGATATATATTTAAGGTTCAGCTAACCAATTAAGCATCTCCCTCAATAAAATTAATTGCTGTTTTATTTTAATCATGCAAAAGCAGCAAAGCGGTAAAGAACTTGAATGCCACAACTATTCAAAAATAACTGGTACACCCTGAACATTAAACCTAGTGCCTAGTATGTACCATCTGCCAAAACTATTACAATGACAATCTATCTTCATCATCTGAACCATTACAATGTGAATAGTATTCTGCTGAGCACTATACAGTAATGAAAAGACAGGTTCCATATCCTCAAAAAGTTTATAAATTTGACTGAGATAAGGCTGTAAGATAGCAATAAAACACACAATAAGGGCTTATATCAAGCAGTACAAACTAAGTTTTGACTATTAGTTCTCAGCTTGGAGTCTCAAGCATTACCAACAAGAAAAACTGTTGGTAAGCCAAATAAATGAGAAGTAAAACTATTAGGTGGGAGTCCTAAAAACTTGAGAAGCCAAAGCTGGAAGCCCTTCATTTGATCAAAAGAAAAGTCAGGGCAGTCTCAACTTTGCCATTTACTTAGCAAATTGTGTGACCTTCAACAATTTACCTAAACCTTTCAAGGCAGATAACACCTACCAATTTACCAATTACCATGAGAACCAATGAGACAGTGCATATACAGCACTTTGCACAATGCCTGACACACAGTCTCAAAAACCGGCTCTTATCATCATTACTGTTATACAACAGTAAACATCCTAGTGAGGGCAGGGGCCTTCATATAATCCAATTATTCAGTCCAGTGATTCTCGGGGTGTCGTTCCCATCAGCATAACCTGTGAACTTGTTAGAAACCCACACTCCAGTGCTCCACCCCAGACCCACTGAATTACAAAAGAGGGATGGACAAGAACTAAACCCTGAGGCACTTCAACATTTAAAGAGTAAGGAGAGAAGGGCCAGAAATCTTTGTGTGGGAGCGGAGAGGGGAGGACAGGAGACACACCAGAGATATCAGGAATCTGGCAAATCAGTCATAAATCAAAATAATGAAATATTATTTTGTCATAAAAAGGAATGAAGTACTGATACATACTACATCACATATGAACCCTGAAAACACTATGCTAAATGGAAAAAGCCAGACACTAAGGGCCACATATTATATGGTTCCATTTATATGAAATATCAGGCATAAGCAAATCTATAGAGAAAGAAGGTAGATTAAGTGGTTGCTAGGGACTGGGGGAAGGTAAAATTGGGAGGAATGACTTGCTAATGGAGGGGGCACAGAGTTTCTTTTAAGGATGATGAAAATGTTCTCGAATTAGTGGTGACAGCTGCACAACTTTGTGAACAGACTAAAATATACTTTTAAAAAGTGGCTGTCATGGTGTATGAATTCTATCTGAATTTAAGATAATAATAAATCTTAAAAAATTTTTTTGACTCTGCATTGTCACACCAAAATGTGAATTGGTAAGTCTAGCAGTATACAGAATGGTTTAACACTAAAATCATCTAGTTTTCAAAAAGATATTTAAAATAATTGGAAATGTAGCATGTTTGACTTTTTAAAATTTTTATTGCAATAAAATTTACCATCTTAACCTTCTTAAAAAGTATATAATTCAGCGATATTAAGTATATTCATGATATTGTGCAACCATCACTACCATCCATCTCCAGAACTCTTTTCATCTTGCAAAACTGAGACTTTGTACCCATTAAACAGTAACTCTCCATTCCCCACCCCCCGGCAAACGACCTTTCCATTTTCCATCCCTCTGAATGTGACTGATCTAGATACCACATATAAGTGGAATCACAGAGTATTTGTCTTTTTATAACTTGCTTATTTCACGCAGCATAATGTCCTCAAGGTTCATCCAGGCTGTAGCACGCGTCAGAATTTCCTTTTTAATGCCAATATTCCATTGTATGTATACGCCACATTTTTTAATCCATTCATCTGTCACAAGGCACCTGAGTTGCTTCTACTGACTTACTTTTACATGATAAATAATGTTCAGGAGTAAATCAATTTATGGTCGGGGGTGGTGGCTCACACCTGTAAGCCTAGCACTCTGGGAGGCTGAGGTGGGTGGACTGAGCGAGCTCAGGAGTTCGACCAGCCTGAGCAAGAGCGAGACCCCGTCTCTACTAAAAATAGAAAGAAATTAATCAGACCAAAAAAAAAAAAATATATATATATATAAAAATAAATAAAAATTAGCCGAGCATGGTGGCACATGCCTGTAGTCCCCCAGCTACTCATACTCAGGAGGCTAAGGCAAAAGGATTGCTTGAGCCCAGGAGTTTGAGGTTGCTGTGAGCTAGGCTGATGCCATGGCACTCTAGCCCAGGCAAGAGAGGGAGACTCTTTCTAAAAAAAAAAAAAAAAAAAAAAATTAAAAAAAATTAAAAAATTTTAAAAAAGAATAAATCAATTTATTATGAAAAAATTAGATTGTGCTAATATTTGCACAACTAAGCCAAAGAACTATATGCTTTAAATGGGTGAATTATATGGTATATGAATTATATTTCAATAAAGCTGTTAAAAAAGCACATTAAAGCTCTCTCTCATTCATTCATTAAATTCATCTAAAAGGAAGTGCTAAATAAGATAAAACATAGCCTAGCAAAGTATCTGGACATATGAGAATAATAAAAGTTCCCATCATCCGCCTACATAATCAGTTGGAAGTATTTCCATTGCCCAGTATTGCAACTGTCCATTTTATGTGCTTCCTCTGGCTAGTATTCCGAACCGCGTTAAGAATGAAAATCCTTTAACAAGTGATCTGGCAAGAAATTCCATTAAGTAAGGAGGGCCACTCAAGGGACACCAGTAATTTTAGATAATTCTGGGGTAAAATTACCTATTAATGTTTGAGTGCTGTCATAATGAACTGAATATTTGCAAAATGGTTTAATTGCTGCTTCTTGTTCTTTCTCCATTCTCATAAGTGCATATACACCTGTGAGATTCTTCGCCTTAAAATATTAATTTCATTATGTTAGAACCCTGAAAAACACACTCCTATTGTTTAATGGATATAGCATTCTCAACTCCTTGCCCTAGTCTTTGCAAACCGGCCACAATCTCCCTAACCAATGTATTTCAAGCAGCCTCCCCACTGACCTACCATAATTCAATGATGGCCATGGTAGCTCTGCAATCCAGCCATTAACATTAGTCTGTCATACCTAGACCAATGCCACTGATCACTAACATTGCTTATATGGACTAGGAAAAAGGAAGAGCTACGGTTATATGCTGTAAGAGTATTTTTATCTACTGGCTGTGAAAGAGAGATCTTGCAGTCTCCGGTCACAATCCATTTCCTGGCAGATGGTTTAGCTATCCATACTTAATTAAAACCTATCCTCCTCATATTGGGAATGTAAACCAGCTCAATTTTCAAATAATGAATCTATTTTTCATGAGCTATTCATATCCACCCAGGGCATTCAAATCACCATTTTCCTACTGACAATGGCTCAACTCCTTTTCACATAAGAGTGTTCAGTGCAATAGCTAACCCAACTTGGAGGACCAGAGAAGAAACTTAACTGGGAGAAAGAAACATGGGTTGCTGGGGAAATACAACAGCAACTTTATAATTCTGAACCTTTAATTAACTTTCTATGTGTTAAATGTTAAGGATGCATAACAGACCAGAAACTCAAATACAGCATTTCCAGAACAGTGACTGATTCTGCGTGTTTGTAAAAACAGACAATGTATGCAACTATTAACTAAAGTATTTGTATTTCTCTTTTTTTAATTTAACCTATGAAGCTACAGCTGGATGTATTTCTCTTTACAAGACTAAACAGTGTAACTACTAAACATTTTAAATTGAAAACTGGTTATCTGGTTCTCTGAACTGAAAATTCTTTTATGTTCCCACCTGTGGAAGTACAAAACATGGTGAAACAAATTCATTAAACCCAGTAGTAAGTCTTGGGATAGAAAACGTCCACGTTTAAATTCAGAGGTTAAGAAATAGGTCCTATACTAAAGTTCTGCCACTGGAATTATTTCACAGAACCCTAGATTTAGGTAATCTGAGAGACAAGAAAGTAGCCGAAGTGTCATCTTTCCTCAAGGCTGTCAACATATCTAAATCAAGTTCACTGGGGGAGGCAAGGGCCTGCGTAAGGGTCTAAAACAAATTCTTCTATGCAATACCTTAGTTTACACTAAGGTCTATCTTACACTAAGCTCAAAATATTCCACTGTAGGCCAGGCATGGTGGCTGATGCCTGTAATCCTAGCACTCTGGGAGGCAGAGGAGGGAGGATTGCTTGAGGTCAGGAGTTCGAGATCAGCCTCGCAAAAGCAAGACCCAGTCTCTACTAAAAATAGAAAGAAATTAGCCAGGCAACTAAAAATAGAAAAAATTAGCCGGGCGTGGTGGTGCATGCCTGTAGCCCCAGCTACTTGGGAGGCTGAGACAGGAGAATCACTTGAGCCCAGGAGTTTGAGACTGTTGTGAGCTAGGCTGATGCCATGGCACTCTAGTCTGGGAAAGAGAGTGAGACTCTGTCAAGAAGGGGAAGGGGAAGGGGCAGGGGAGGAAAAAGATCCACTGGAATACAGTGGAACAGTGGATGCAAAATTAGAAAAAGAAGGCCATTTTCAACTTAGACTCTAAAAAGTAAAGTGGAATACAATTACAAATGTGGCTCTTTGGTGTCAGGGTTTTGTTGTTTTTTAACTACATCAAAGTATTCAAGAGTACGTTTTTGAAAAAAAAGTCAAACATCACTTTCCAAAACCCTTTACGGATTATGCTCTCCCAAATAAATTAAAATTTGAGGAGAAGATGTAAATTCTTTCGTTAGATCATCAAGAATGAAGTCCTTACAGCTCCACCCTCTTCTGAAAAGATGATGACTAGTTAAAGAAAAATTAAGCAAACTGAGTGCATATACATCATATTAAAGCAGAGTCTCTGAGTTTATGGATAATCTGTGTTTCTGCAGTTCGGTTCAAAAGGCCAACTGCACAGAGACAAAATGGAGAAGACTATATACCAGAGAAAGAAAATGGCTTATGTTGATGGCAAGCTGGATAAAGTAGCTAAAACCGCAATGATTAAAGTACTGTTACAGAGTGGAGGTGGTAATGACTACTAGGCTGTGTAATACTAATCAAGCCACAGAGGGATCCAGATAGAAACACGAGAAGTAACAAGAGTGATACATCAGATCTAAAAATGGCTAAAAGATACTACATATATTTAGATAAAAAAACAAAAGCATGTGACATTCATTAAATGAGATGATCCAGGTTAAAGGGTATTTGATAAAATGTACTAAGCTAGTGAACTGTCAGGTAAATAGTAGCTTACAAATACTTGAGCAGTTATGAGAAGATATTTCGAGAGGAGGGGGTAAAACTAGCACCAACACAGAAGTTTCAGGAATAAATTTTTTTCCTACAGAAGAGTAAAGGCTTTCTAACAGTCGCTATTGGCCAAGGAAGTGGTGAACTCTCCATTTAATACAAGTACAGACAACCCTTTGGTAAAGTCACTATAAAGGGCCATATGAGTGCATGTGTGCTATATTCATGATTTTGGTTCCTAGTCTGCCGCTAACAAGTGTCAGATCACAAGCAAGTAAATAAATTTACCTAGGCCTTAGTTTCCTCATCTATAAAACAGATGGCAACTCAGGTACCATCCAAGGCCTCTTAAAACACCTAACAAAATTTCATGACTCTTAAGACCACTACTTTTATAAAGGAGAAAAATAAAGCCATTTGTATTAGAGCACATGGATTAGCTAGATTTACTACTTAGGCCATAGAACTATCACCTCAGGGCCGGGTGAGGTGGCTCATGCCTGTAATCCTAGCACTCTGGGAGGCCAAGACTGGAGGATCACTTGAGGTCAGGAGTTCCAGACCAGCCAGGGCAAGAGCTAGACCCTGTCTCTACTAAAAATAGAAAATAGAAAAAAGTAGCTGGGCGTGATGGCACATGTATGTACTCCCAGCTACTCAGGAGGTTAAGGCAGGAAGATTGCTTGAACCCTGGAGTTTGAGGTGGCTGTGAGCTAGGCTGACACCAGGGCACTCTAGTCTGGGCAACACACCAAGACTCTGTCTCAAATTAAAAAAAAAAAACAAAAAAACTATCACCTCAAAAGAAAACATAGCCAGTGTTTTAAATATGGAGGGATAATTTTTACCAAAAGCAACATCTCATAAAAGGCTTATTCTAAGAGAAATGTAACCACACCACCATTAGTGCCTGCTGATTTTCACTTACATCATCTTAACATTTTAAAGATGTTCAAAGTCACAAGCAGTGACTTTGACAGATTCCATGGGAATTTAAATCACCAGGATAGTTTTAACTTAAAATATCACCTGAAATAATTTTTCTCAGCCTACTGCAAAGAGTAGGAGGTGGCACACATATATAATTATATACAATTATGAACTTCTTATCAAAAATAAATTATTTCCCAATACTACCTGTAATTATTCTAGTTTCTTTTAAAAGAGATGGGATCTTGCTATGTTGCCTAGACTGGACTCAAACTCCTAGGCTCAAGTGATCACTCCTCCCACCTCAGCCTCCCAAGTAGCTGGGACTACAGATGCATACCACCCACCTGGCTTATTCAAGATGTTTAAAGTAGAAAAGAAACAAAAAATATAAATTAGTATTATTGCTATTTGCCAGCAATAAAAACATCTAATGAGATATTATACACATAAAAGCAATTTTAAAAAGTACAAATGTTCAAGAACACCCTTACAAAACAGACTAAATGAATATGAAGAAAACTGAACAACCCATATTCTGGATGGAACAATATTCTTTACAAATGAAACTGTAGGTTTGATGCAACTTCAAAAGTCCCAAAGGAAGTAATATAAAAATAAGTGGTTGTGAGACAGTAGTCAGCTATTTAAGAAACACGAGTGAAGAGGACTTATTTTATTTAGTTCCTCATATCACAAAACAAAAAATGTTTTGATGGATTGAATGGTTAATTTCTAAAAATAAAACATCTAGAAGAAAACAGGAAAAGAATTCTCCCATTAATGTCTGGAAGAATGAAGGATTTCCACTACTTTAGGTTGAGAAGGAAAGCTCAAGGGAAAAAGATCAACAGACAAAAATCTAAACTATTTATAATTTGTATCTTGTCCAAGTTTGACTCCAATATTTTAACAAAGGATTATCTCTGCTTCAAAGCATCACAACAAGACTACTTTAAAAACATTACAACATACAAGAATGTTCAACTTTACTAATAATTTCTCAATGCAAATTTAAGTAAAGATAGTATTTTTCACCCATCGATTTAGCAAGCATTTTTAAAGGATCATTCTCCATGCTAATTGGAGTCTGGTTAAACAAACAACCTGTTATACTGCTAGTATGACTACAACTGAGGACCTTTTTAGAAAGCAACTTAACAAGACATATCTGCAGTCTTCTGATTTGTTCACACCCTCTTTTATTCTTAGATTCTGAGAATCTAAACAATACAAAATAAATAAATACAATAAGAGCTGTACGCACAAACAAGCATTAGAGCAATCCAACAAAAGAATAGTACAAGTTTATAGTAAAGGAAATTGTTTATACTTTGCTTGTCACACTACGTTCAATAAATTTCTAAAAATGGCAAGTTTATAAAATACTTTAAGTACACTGTAAAGACATACACACACACACGTTATAATATACCCAAACCAGAAAGCCCTCAAAAGCCATGAGACAAACTGAAACTACAGCACCTTCAGATGAAATGAAGGGAAAAACAAAAGTAAGATGCAAATATTTATTTAAGAGCTAAATGCCAGGCATGGTGGCTCGTGCCTGTAATACCAGAACTTTGGAGTCCCCAGGCGGGTGGAGTGAATCACTTGAGGCCTGGAGTTCAAGACCAGCCCAAGGAACATAGTTAGGCTCTGTCTCTCCCAAAAAAGGAAAAATAAAAAATTAGCCAAGCATTGTGGCACATGCCTGTAGTCCCAACTACTCCGGAGGCTGAGGTAGCAGGATTGCTTGAGCCCAGGAGTTGAAGGTTGCAGTGAGCTATATAAACACACTACTGCACTCCAACCTGGTCAACAGAGCTAAACCACATCTCTTACAAAAAAGAACTAAATACCACATATGTGTTCATACATTAAAACTCTCAAAGCAATTCCTAAAGTTTAGTATCTTCCAAGTAGAAAAGATGAGAAAACTTGAGGTCCAGACTGGTTGACTGACGTACCCAGGACCACAGAGCTAGTGAGCAACAGAGCTAAAATTTGAAGTCTAATTCCAAATCATGTGCTTTCTATAGTACCCCCAACAACAAAGGGAATGTTTTTCTACAGTGGCATTACAACAGACCCAAGTAACATGAGAGGTAAAACACTTCTGCTTCACGTGTCTGTGGTTCTTTGTTTTTCATAAGGAGTTTTTATTACCTTGTCATCACAGGGGAAAAAATTTTTTTAATTAATTTGAAGAAAGGATAAAATTATAGTGCTATTATTTTGAAGGAAACGCTTACGTTCTTTCCAAGTCCTATCTACATTTGAAATCCCTATTATTTGTAATAATAGGTGTATAGCATGCACACTTCCAGACTTCCTATGGTGTGCCAAAATTCTAGGGATAACCAAGAAATGTTTGTTGAATGTATGAACACACACACACTAATGTAAAATAGAATAAGAGATTCCAGATTTCTACCTCAGAATAAGAGGCCTATAACAACAAACTTCTGAAATACCAGCAGGCTACCAATTGCACATTCAATTTTAAACCAAAGAAAGTTGAACCAACTCTGCACCAATTCCTGGGGCTTGATACATCAACTCCTAATATAAAAATATATACTAAGACTCAGCACTCTTTCTAATCATTTATGAAAATAAAAGTACATAAGGACAGGGTATGGTGGAAGTTTATAAATAGCCACAAACTGCCGGTGTAGACTGCCAAGTACATAATCTGTATATATATGACAATGTGCTCATGGGGAGCATTATCTAGAAATTAGAGATACCTCCCCACCCCAAAAAAATATACCTAGGGAATACTACACAGCAAAAGATGATAAATCTCAAGAAAGGAATGGAATTAATATCCTTTAGAGAAGCTGCTGGTATTAATTGTGCCTTTGCAACCTCCTACACCCAAAAAGAATGATAACGACATTGCCCTTAGCTTTCCATGTGCAAAGAGAGAATGCTGACCCTTCCAGGCCAAATTTATTGCTACACCTTTTTCCACAAAAGATGGAAGGCACACAGTAGACGATGATTAAATAAAGTATCAAGATAAATATTAACTTGCTTAAAGTTCACTAGGAGTTGGATATTCTAAATTGGATTTCTGATTCTTAACACTGAGAATTAAGTCAAGCTCTTTATTAGGTGGTAAAAGGAGAGGGTTTGGCTAAAAATAGTTCTTTCAGGGTTGACAGACAAGAACTACACAAATTCCATCATTCCATCCAAAATTTGCTCCTTATATTCTGCTTTTAATCCCATCTACACAATGAAAAGCCATGGGGACTGGTTGTGCATGAAGGCAAAGGACTTTTCTAATATGACTTAAGTACACTGTAATGCTTTTAAGTTCATGTTCAACCATTACTGTCATGTTGTTCAACCATTATTGTCATGTTTCAACTCACTCTCGACAGGTGCAGCCCATATTTCAACTACACACACTACCACGTGGCCCTTTATTCTTCAGTAAATTTATTGATTTATGTAATGAAGTTTTGATTTCCACTTCACCAATTTGAAAATGTAATATTTGGAGATAATTCTAAATTCCCCAAATGTTCTTCATTAAGAATCTTGAAAAGAGCTATCTAGAAAAGTTATCCTCCTGAAAAATACAGTTGTGCTATACTGAAACACAGCATTTTCTCGGGGATAAGTACAGCTACTGAGGTCTTAATTTCCAAGCACTAAATAGTTTCATAAGACTATTTTAAAAAACAAAAAACTCAAAGTAGAAATTGTCAAGCTAGAACAGTTTACAAAACCTCTTCTGTTACAAAGTAGGAAATCAAAGACCAAAACTCATCTGAAGTGGTCTAAAATAACATAATAAGCTCTAAGTAGGCCAGGTGTGGTGGCTCACACCTGTAATTCTAACACTGAGAGGCCAAGGCAGGAGGATTGTTTAGGTCAGGAGTTAGAGACCAGCCTCAGCAAGACCCCCGTCTCTAATAAAAATAGAAAAAACAGCTAGGCGTGGTGGTGCACACCTGTAGTTCCAGCTACTCGGGAGGCTGAGGCAAGAGGATTGCTTGAGCCCAGGAGTTTGAGGTTGCTCTGAGCTAGGCTGACACGAGGGCACTCTAGCTTGTGAAACCGAGCAAGACTCTGTCTTAAATTAAAAAAAAAAGCTCTAAGTGTAATGATGAGCATAGAGGTATCTTCACTGATAACTGGCTTCTCAAAACCCTCTTTACTCATTCTTTTATTCTGTACTCTAGACAGGTAAAAACATTTCCTGAAGAGACAATTCGTGTACTTCCATATAACCCCTCGGTGAGCACTCATTCTTGTGGTACTAAATTGTGAAAAGCACTAAAATAAATGTATCACTTATCTATAAGCTTCTAAGAATACCACCATCTCTTCAAGTTTTCACAAGAACTTTCACATATTCATCTGATCCTCTTTTAAAACCATAGGAAACAGGGCAAGCCATCAAGCCATGGGTTAGCCCTATGTTACAGAGAGATACAGACTAATTTTAAAAGGTTACATAGCTTAATCAAGGTCACAAAGTGACTATCTGGCCAAGGTGGTACCTAGTCTTATGACAGTCCATGGCTCTTTCCTCCACAATGATCCTAAGTGTAAAGCTGAAAAATATCCTTCTATATCTATCACAGGAATTTGATAGACCCAAAAGGTTTCACATTTAGATGCTTCTTTTTTAAAAAAAGGTAAAGATCCAATGAATTAACTTAAAAATGTGTTGCTTCAAATTAGAATGATCTTGAAAAGTCATAATATTAGGATGCAAAAATAT
This sequence comes from Avahi laniger, assembly GCA_963575035.1. NCBI lineage: Eukaryota > Metazoa > Chordata > Mammalia > Primates > Indriidae > Avahi > Avahi laniger. Next base: position 9,154 of record CAUYSK010107316.1, on the reverse strand, counting down.
GATTCAATTTAAAAAGTGAATATTCTCAAAATGCAACCAATGAAAACCAATATATATATTTTGTATTACTGGTTTAAAAACTCTGAACATGTATAGAGAAGGTGGTGAAAATCCTCAACTGATAAGATACTACGTAACCACATTCTCTCTTGCTTGACCAACTTAACAAATATTTCAAAATGTTTATAAAAAGCAAAAACTGGAGTCAGGATGGGAAGAGGTCTGGAGTAAAACTCAGCTGTTTTCATAAGGCAACAGCCAGTAATAGAAAGCTATATGACAATGTTTCTCCAAGTTTGGTACAAAGATCAAAAATATTATTAATAGAATCACAAAGCAAAATTCTTCACAGAAAGGCTCAGAAATCTGAATCTTTTAAAGCACTAGGGTGAGTCTAATGAATACCAAATTTAAGAGGACAAATTGAGGACATGTGTTTAGGGTACAAATAACCTTGGCCTTAGAAGCTATGTAACTCTGAGTAATTACTTGCCCTAAGCCCTGATTTTCTAGATGGGAAAATAGGGGTGGTAGACATAGTCTTCCTACTTCACAAGAACGTTCTAAACCATTCAAGGGCATAGTATATAAAAAGTGATTAGCACATAGTTTTGACACATAGCAAGCAATAATTAGAAGCTACTATGGTGGAAAATTTCTGTACTTATAACTATTTAACACTTCTTACATCAGCAAGCCGTGTATCAAATAGGCAAGCTTTATAGACTGTTTCATCATTCTTCTTTCCCCACAACCACTCTCATAAAAGAACGCAGTTTTTAAAAATGAGGGCCATTCACATGAATCGAAGAGAAAGGCGGACCATAAATCAACATTCTTTTAAGTTTTAAGGACAACTGAAGAGTTCTACTTTAAGAATTAGAACTTAAACACTACATTCCATTTTTATATGTTAACATATATAAACATATAAATATATAACATATATCACCTGATTGAACCATGAAAAAACCCCATCCCTAACCTTAAACAAGAGGGAAATATTTAATTTGTTGTTTATGAAAAGCAGGAAAAATTTCTACCTCCAAAGCAGAGCTCTGAACCTATGCTTATTTAACATGAGGTCTCTTTAAAGAGCACATGCACAGAATGGCTTACAATTGAAAGCCTCTTCTCTTCCAAATCACCATCCTCAATCACTTACATTTAAAAAAAAAACTAATTCCTTCCTTCCCCCTACACTCTTGAATCTAATCAGTTGCCAAATTCAATAAGTTTTTCTCATCCATTCTCCCTCTCTTTTTCAACTAGGGCTACTTCAATTCTGGCCTTCCTTTCATTTGACATGAAGGCACAGTAGTGCAGACCCTAGCCAAAACAACAATGGAGAATAGGATTTCTGCCTCAATCCCTCTAATTCAGGGGCTGGCAAACTTTTTCTGTAAAGGGCCAGATGATAAATATTTTAGACTTTGCAAGCCATACAGTCTCTGTCTCAACCACCCAACTCTGCCACAGCAGTACTAAAGCAGCCACAGACAACATGTAAGTGAATGAGCATGACTGTGTTCCAATAAAACTTTACTTAACAAAAACTAGCCTTGGGCTGCATTTGGCCTACAGGGCATAGTTTGCTAAACTGCTAATCCAACCAACTAATTTTATCCTTCCTAAATTTCATCATAGATCATGTGATTTCGATCAAAAAGTCCCTTTCCTTACAGAACAGAGCTCAACATTCCTTAGCCTAATACTCAAAGGCTTCATCCATGAAATTTGTCTTCATATCTATGGTTATTTCCCTTCTCCCACACTATATTCCAAACTGCTTTCCATGATTGTGGGCTCCCTACCTGCCCATATTCCAAATTTTTGCTCAACTTGTATACAGACTGTCCTTCCTCCTTTCCCTCTAAACACTGACACCTCTCCCTTGCTTCCCTCACCTCCAACTAAACCTAACTCTCACATATCCTCTAAAAAGTCCCCTTCCCTTTACCAACAAACTCTTCCTCAGTGGAACTGCCAAGGCACTTAATTTGTATCTTTTGTGACAATGATTGTTTGATATTTTATACCACAGTGAATTATGTAAATATATTAGTTCTCCTAAGCCAGTGGTCTCTCTTTGTATTTTATTTCTCATTGCACTTCACACTCAACAGACAAGAAACACATATTGTTTCAAAGAACATATTCCTACAAATAAAATCTTTTACATAACACAGCACTTTTAAGAAAATAAGTCCGAGGCCCTCTCTTATTCTGTCTCAAAGTATAATGCCTAAAAAACTAATGACATTGGCTTAACAAATTATGCCTTCAAAAATCAGTCTCCATCTCGTTACTCAGAGGGCAGCATGGTAAAGTGGCAAAAGCAAAAAAGGTCTCTCTAGATTCAATCCTGATTCTGCCACTGTTGCTGAGTAACACTGTCTACCTGGGGAGAGTAGGAATAACTACTAGCACATAACAAGCATCAGTAAATTATTACGCATTAGGAATTTCATAAATATAAACTGAAGAACAGCTAAGTTGATTGCAAGATACCTATTCTGTCAACAAAAACTGCTAAGCATCTTCTGTGTTTGGTATTATGAATACAAAGAATAAAGACATGGATAGTCCCTTATCACAGAAGTTCAGTCTGATGTAGATCCTTTCACAGAGAAGTAACACAACATAGTATGTGCTAACCTCCCTGCTGTTTCTGAAAAAATGAAAGCTCAAGATTATTGTTAAATTATTTTAAGCATAAAGCTAAACATTTAACAACACTGAGTTCTAATCAAGTTAAGTTTCTATCAAATTGAAATGAAAACATCAAGGCTTTAAACAGCTTATGGCAGCAGTCCCCCAACCTTTTTGGCACCAGAGGCCGCTTTCACAGAGGACGATTTTTCCACGGACTGGGGATGGAGGGGTGGGGTTTCGTAGGAGGTACTATTTCCACAGAGCTCAGGCAGTGATGCTCACCCATTTCCTAACAGACCACAGCCTGGGGCTTGGGGACCACAGGCCTATATGGCCTTCCAGCTGAAAATCCAACAAATGGAGCTCAGTCTCACCTCAAGACCTTTGTGATTGTTCTCTGCACTGGGAATGCTTCCCGAAAGATCTTTAGGTCTTCCTCCCTGACTTCGTATAAATCTCAGCTCAAATGTCACTTCGTCAGAGAGGCTTTCCCTGACCACCCCATTTAAAATAAACACCTCTTTCCCATGACCATCGCTTTCAATCTCCTTACACTCTTTTCTCTTTAAAGTAGTTGTTAACCGGCCTTTGGTCATTTAGTCAATGTCTGTCTTCCCTATTAGGACAAAACCCCATGAAAAGAGTAATTTCAAGTTGGCATCTGTATCCCTAATATCTAAATTAGTCCTGGAATATACTGACTACTTGATAATATACTTAATAATTGTTGAAAAAATTACTTAATTAACAAATGACATTTAGGAGTAAAAAGTAATAATTCATCATTGCAAATTATATACTCTCTTAAACTCAACTGCTTGCAATTAAATCTAGAATGTCAATGTTACTTCTAGAATAGAGACTCTTAATTTGGGGCTTTAGGAAGTCATTATACCCATTTTTCTAGAAGAAAAGTCTATATCTTTTCTTTAAAGGGTTCCTAATCTGAAAAACATCCCAGAGCAATGATCTATGACTTCGGCTTAACTATGGACTCTCCCAGAGAATTTTTAAAATACAGATGCCTGGGTCCCACCTCAGAGATTATGTTTTACCTGATATGTGGTACACTCACAGGATTTTGTTTTCAAATCGCCCAAGTGATTCTAGAATATAGCAAAAGTTAAGAATCATACAATTCAGAAGCAACAAATGTCAACTGGATCAGGTTCCTCAAAGCTATTTAACATGGAAGAAAATAAAAACTGAAACCTAAGAATGGGCATCTCTGGCAAGCAGATTAATATACAAAAGTTCCTAAATAGTTCTATACTAAAAAAAGGTTTTAGGAACCAACCTGAGTGCCCACCAACTGATGAGTGGATAAAGAAAACGTGAGATACACACACACACACACAGTCATGGAACACTACTCAGCTATCAAAAAGAATGAAATAATGTCTTCTGTAGCAACTTGGATGGAACTGGAGGCATTATTCTAAGTGAAGTACCCCAGAAACAAAAACCCAAATACAACATGTTCTCAATTATAAGTGGAAGCTAAGCAATGTGTACGTATGGTCTTACAGAGTGACTTAATAGACACTGGAGACTCGGAAGCAGTAGAGTGGGAGGGGAGTGAGGGATAAAAAATTACCTATTGTGTACAATGTACACTATATTCAGGTGACAGGTATTAAAAGCCTAACTTCTCCACTATGCAATTGATCCACATTAACAAAAAAAACCACTTGTACCCCCTAAATCTATTTAAATGTTTAAAAATTTAAAAAAGAATTAATGAAAATTATAGAACTTCAAAACATGGGCTCTGAAATAAAAATTCACTGGATGGGCTTAACAGAAGACTAGAGATAACAGAGTGTCAGTGAACTTAAAGACAGATCAATAGAAATTATCCAATCTGATAGAGAAAAAAAGATTGCAAACAAAACAGAGCCTGCCTCTCACTGACTGATAACAGAAGGTATAAAATATGCATCATCAGTATCCCAAAAGTTGAGACTAAAAGATAGAGCAGAAAATATTTGAAGAAATAATGACCAGAAGTTTCCCAAAATTTGATGAAAGACATAAATTTTCAGATTCAAAATGTTAGTGAGGCTGCGCCTGACGGCTCACAGCTGTAATCCCAGCATTTTGGGAGGTTGAGGTGGGAGGATGGCTTGAGGCCAAGTTTCAGACCAGCCTGGGCAACAAAGCCCCTCATCCCATCTCAACAAAAACAAAAAAAGTTTTAAACAAAGATAAGTATCTCCGCCTCCACTTAAATACTAATCTGACATTGAGATTTTAGAGCTTATTCCCAGAACACAAATAACATCTCTTATTTAAAACACATATTTCAGACAAAAGTTCACTTCTTAGTAACTTACTAGCTTGTAACAACCTAAAAATATTGAGAATGACAAAATACATTCTGAAGAAGAATCAAGGACTGTATTACAACTATGAAGCCCTTTGTAGTTTTACTGCTAAAAACAAAAAGCAACATATTTTCACCGATTAATGTCCTCATTTAGCCTCAAGTGTTATAGAGGATGACAGACACTGAATTTAAGTGAAACTAATATTGACAACAGATACAAAGGAGAAAGCAAGAGGGAGGGAGAATTTCAGAGATTTATTTAGATCGCGCCAAAAGGGTTTGAAAAAAGCAGGTGTCAGACTGGCACAGCTGGTAAATTTTTTTGTTTTCTGTTTTAAGTCCAACAAGCAAACATCAAGTAATAAGCCAATTAATTCATTGATATCAACCTAGAGTATCATAAGCTACTGGTTTTTATACCCTCATCCAAATAGCCCTTTTAAAAAAAGTGACTGGTAAGATAGACAGCAAAGCAGCAAAATGCTAAGTATATGTAGAATAAATAAATCCAGAGATGCTCTAAGTCTATAGGGATAAATAATTTTAAATGTTATTTGGATCCTTAGAACCACTATGGAACTCATTCCACTTACCCTTGTATCTTGACTGTCAACTGTATGGAGACTGTATGCTGACACAGAAGCACTAGGTTAGGAGAACACCTGATATTAAAACATCAGAAACCTGAAGCAACAGTTTTTTTTTTTTAAATCTGTAAAGGCTTAGAGAAGAAAGCCAAACTCCTAGCTATGAAGCCTCCCCAGGCTGACTTCTTGGCCATACTGCAATATTTTATCCTAAGTATTATTCAGTGCCCTTGTGAAGTAAATGAAGTAAATTTTAACCTAAGTATTATTCAGTTCCTTTGTCAAGTAAGAGAATTAAATTTAGTGAGAAGGTGAAAATAAATAAATACATGCAAGTACACAGCTCATCAACTGATTTTAGTTGAGACTGGAGATCAGGCTTAAAATGCCTGACACAAAAATTGTAAAATTATCAGAGTTCAAAAATGCCTCTTTAAAACTTCCCTTCTACAAAGATGTGTGCAAGGGCAGCTTTAGCTTGCCACATCATTTTACTCTAGTGTATTCTTAACAGTAACTTTCTCTTTTATCAAGAGCCTGTGGAAGTGTTCTAGAATTAACTAATAAATACATAAACGAAGCCACACATACATATACTCAAAATGTGGGCTGGAAATGAAAACAAAGCAGTACAAGATATGAACTCTACTGGCTATTTACAAAATGTTTTCACATGTATGTCTCATATAATAGGACAGGAAAATAGTATAAAGAAGAAGAAGATGAAATCTACATGGAAGAGATGGCTACCTAAAGGTACAGGAGTTGAAGATCTCATGAAACATCAAGAGATCAGGTCAGGCCGGGCGCGGTGGCTCACGCCTGTAATCCTAGCACTCTGGGAGGCCGACGCAGAAGGATCATTTGAGCTCAGGAGTTCGAGACCAGCCTGAATGAGAGCGAAAGCCCGTCTCTACTAAAAACAGAAAGAAATTAGCCAAAAACAACTAAAAACAGAAAAAATTAGCCAGGCATGGTGGCACGTGCCTGTAGTGCCAGCTACCCGGGAGGCTGAGGCAGGAGGATCGCTTGAGCCCAGGAGTTTGAGGTTGCTGTGAGCTAGACTAATGCCATGGCACTTTAGCCCAGGCAACAGAGTGAGACTCTGTCTCAAAAAAAAAAAAAAAAAAGGTAAAAAAAAAAAGAGAGACCAAGTCATTTATTCACTAATAGAATACCGACCCAAGAAGAGTGTGACCCCCCCCCACCCCTTTTAATTTGGAGGGAGGAGAATCAACAACAACAAAAAAGAAAATATCTGTGGAAAAAAGAGAGAGAAGACAATCTCTGATCCTAAAGGGAGTACAATGTGGGGGAAAACCCTAGGAGCTCATTGCCTAAGTCAGGGAAGGTAAGACAGCAAAAAAAAGTTGAACAACAGCACAAGAGACTATTTCATGAACTCCAGATGCCTCAATATGTAAGAATTTTAAAGAGAAAACTCCCCTCTTCCCACCCCCTCTAAATCAGATATATTTTGAAATCAGCCCAGCTCCCTTAAGAATTCTTAACTTTTGGAATAGAGGCTAATGAATGCACCTGGATAAAATGATATCTAGTTTTGGCAGGAACAGGAGTAGAAAAATAGAGAAAAAGACAAGAAAGAACAGGCTGGGAGCAGTAGCTCATGCTTGTAACCCTAGCACTCTGGGAGTCTGAAGCAGGAAGATCCCTTAAGGTCAGGCGTTCGAGACCGGCCTCAGCAAGAACGAGACCCCTTCTCTACTAAAAATAGAAATTAGCCAGGCAACTAAAAATAGAAAAAACTAGCCAGGCGTGGTGGCACGCACCTATAGTCCTAGCTACTCGGGAGGCTGAGGCAGGAGGATCACTTGAGCCTGGGAATTTGAGGTTGCTCTGAGCTAGGCTGATGCCACAGCACTCTAGCCCAGGCTACGGCGAGAGACTCAAAAAAAAAAAAAAAAAAAACAAAGCAGTAGCTCACAACCTTCTCTCTGCCCTAGCTAACTACAGAAGGCTGAATGGCATATCCACATGCTTAAAATTTTGGAAGTCAAAGTGGCAGGGGAGTACTTACTGATTCTGATTTGTCCCTTAGGGCAGCAGTCCCCAACCTTTATGGCATGAAGGGCCGGTTTCGTGGAAGACAATTTTTCCATGAAAGGGGGGCACAGGAGGGGGTTGGGGATTGCAGCCTTAGGGTGATGGTCCCTCTCAGGTTTGCACTTTAAGAATTTCTACTTTTAAATGGAGGAGGGAGAGAAAGAGAGAGAAGGTGGAGAAGGTGGAGAAGGGGGAGGAGGGGACCACCAATCTACCTCATTGCAAAGCCTTAAACACTACCTGAATACGGTAAAGTACATTGTATTCTTTTCATAGGGCTGGGGACAAAATTATGTGAGGGTGTGGTGGAGGGAAGGAATAATAAGCAATCAGATCAGGAAAAAGGAGTAAACAATTAGCAGAAGTAATCCATATTATATGGTTTACAAGATGTTGTCTCAAGATTTAATCTCTCAATTTTAGTTTATGTGTAAAATAGGCACAATTAGCAGAAGTAATCCATATTATATGGTTTATAAGATGTTGTCTCAAGATTTAATCTCTCAATTTTAGTTTACGTGTAAAATAGACACAATGCTTAGTATGTAACTAGAAGATGCTATAAAAATTAACTGAAGAAAAAAATAAAAAAATAAAATAAAAAGTGGGGAGAAAAAAAGAAAGAGAAGAGAAGGGAGAAGAGAGGAGGAGAGAGAAGAGAATTAAGTGAAGTAACTATATAAAAGGTATTCCTGGCATTCGGCATATAAATTGATGTTAGTGCCCTTACCCCTCCAAAGATAGGTACAGAAGACTCTCTAATTCAGTGGTTCTCAACCAGGAGTGATTTCCTCCCCCACACTCCTCCTACATGTAACAAAGTCTGGAAATATTTTGTTGTCACAACTAGGGGAAGGGAGGGTGCTACTGGCATTTAGTAGACAGAGGCCAGAGATGCTGCTAAACATCCTACGGTGCACAGAACAGCTTTCCACAACAAAGAATTATCGGTCCCAAAACGTCAATAATGCCTCTGTTAAGAAATCGTGCCTAAACAAATTCATTTCTGGAAAATCTCACAAACATGGAAGAGGAGGGGAATGATTCTATTTAGTTCCTACACCCTATAAAAAACCTATTTTAAAAACATCCTATCTTGCGGCAGCTATCAGATGACAAAAATAGTAAATAAATGTTGCAGGGAAATCTTGTAAATATCAGGAAAAAAGCTTGTCCTCTCAAGTAGTTAAAAAATATGCAGATACAGTATCATTAAGAGCCTATTGCCCCGGGCGTGGTGGCTCACGCCTATAATCCTAGCTCTCTGGGAGGCTGAGGCAGCGGATTGAGCTCAGGAGTTCGAAACTAGCCTGAGCAAGAGCGAGACCCCGTCTCTACTAAGATTAGAAAGAAATTAATTGGACAACTAAAAATATATAGAAAAAATTAGCCGGGCATGGTGGTGCATGCCTGTAGTCCCAGCTACTCGGGAGGCTGAGGCAGGAGGATTGCTTGAGCCCAGGAGTTTGAGGTTGCTGTGGGCTAGGCTGACGCCATGGCACTCTAGCCCGGGCAACAC
>CAUYSK010107314.1:0-98301 GCA_963575035.1 Avahi laniger | reverse complement strand
AAATATATAGAAAAAATTAGCCGGGCATGGTGGCACACGCCTGTAGTCCCAGCTACTCGGGAGGCTGAGGCAGAAGGATTGCTTGAGCCCAGGAGTTTGAGGTTGCTGTGAGCTAGGCTGACGTCACGGCACTCTAGCCCGGGCAACACAGTGAGAGTCTGTCTCAAAAAAAAAAAAAAAAAAGAGTGTTGTCCTTTTTGTTTACTTTTCATCCTTTCCCGTGTGCTCCATGGGATCAGGGGCTGTGGCCATGTTGGGCACTGTCCTATACTCAGTATTTGGCACAGAGTTTACCCTTGATAAACATTTGCTGAATGTGTGAAATACAAATTATACATGGACTGCATGAATTTTTAAAATTGATAACAATTTTCTCAGTGTTCTCATTTATAGAAAAATAAGGGTAGGGGAATGAAAATAGCACCTACCTCATAAGATTGTTGTGAGGCTTACAGAGTAAAAAGGTAAACTGCTCAGAACAGTGCCTGGAACATGGTAACTATAAAAATGCTAGTTATCATATTTTTAAGAGTTTTGAAAACAGTCCTCAAAGAGTTATAATTTTATATTTAATTATTCTATTTTGATCAAGTTAAAGAAAATTTTGTTATTTGATGGACTGAGTTGTTGTGAGTATTGACTAGTATGTTCTGAATCAAACTACATCTAAATTTTAACTCCAGGTTGATCACGAAGCTCAACCTGAATTTTAGCACTGTCGTGGAAACGAATACACTTCCACAAGAAGTAGGATTCCAGCTATTTCCCAGAGGTTGTCCACATAGCCACACATTTAAGTACAGTGCTGGCTACAATTTGTCTTCTTATTTAAGCAACTCTGGGATATCTGTGTGTTCTTAAGAAGTAGAATTTGTTTCCAGTGCTATCATTTTCTTTTGGAACTGAGCCACATTGATGGGATAGATGGTTGATAATTCAGATATGTCTTCAGTATTGCACTTAGTTGTAGAAACTTAAAAAATGATTCGTGGTCATCAACTTCTGTATATCTCTGAAATTATTTAATTTCTACCAAGTAGCTCCTCAGTTCTTACAAAAATCGATGATTTTTTAAATAGAGTGCTCAGTGAAGTTTAGCAATGAGAGATTAAAGCGTTCTCTACTTTTCACTTTCTAAATCCATATATTTGGATTTAGACTTTCTTGAAAAGATCAGTAATGCTCTTGTTTCCCTCCTACCCTTGCAGTTTCAAGTACAGTATTCAGGTATCTTGTCCCATCCATCCCTTAGTATAAGCTTATGAATCACTCTTTTGATGGGGTGGGAGGTACTTAAAATTTGAACTTTTAGATTCTTTAATTTCAAAATCTGGATCTGAGGAAGCTGCTCAGGAAGCTTAAAAACAAGCTTCTATAACCTAACCTGGTTATATAACAATAGAATACAGCTCCATATTCCATTTCAAAGTATTGCTAATATCCAACAAATACTCAACTTGAAGAAAATTCACTGCCTTCATCATTTCCTCCATCATACCATGAAATGAATTTGACCTTCAAAGTTCCTAGCACAAGCTCTCCTGACCAATAGTACAGTAGAAACCAGAATGGCAACTGCTTTTGACTTAAATAAATTGTTTCCCCCCTTTTCTGTATTAAAAGTGCCCCATCTCTGGAAGATGAAGTGTTTCCATGTTTAGATCTTTTCAAATCGGCAAGTGGCTAGGTCTTACTAATTAATGCATGAAAGCTAACTGGGTGAGTTTATGTATTTTTAAAAGGTGCTAAAAATGTGCAATGGACCACAACTAGTTCAAGCATCTCTCTTTATAGTTGACATATCAGAAACTGGCTCTATCATTTACCTCCTATGTGATCTTAGGCAAGTTACTTAACCTCTTTTAGCCTTGGTTTTCTCATCTGTAATATGGGAATAATAACAATAAAGCTGTTATTTTTATGTTTACTAGCACACAGTAAACACTCAGAATTTAGAATTTTTACATTGTGATTATTGTGACTTAGAGGATGAGGATTGTGTCTTATTTGTTGTTGATTTATCAGCATCTCAAAGTGTCTAGTCAATCAATGGCTGATGAATGAATAAGAACACTGATATCTTTCCCTTCACCTTTACTGCTTAACATATTGCTTAATGTCTAAAATTGCCTAGAATCCCTGACTTACTGCCTTTCACAAGTTAAATGCTCAAAAACTTAATTGAATAATGTATGTGGAAGTACTTTGAAAGATGTAAATGGCAATACAAACGTGATGTATGATGATATGATGATGACGATGATGATGATGATAATGATAGTGTTGGAGACACTTGCCAAAGAGTGGGAGTGTTCTTTGCTGACCTCTCCTGTCTGCTGAAAGTGCCTGGTAAAGTTTGCCACCTGGAACTAAAACTGACTGAAGACTATGTACGTAAGTATACAAATGTTTGAAAGAGCTTAATAAGGCCATTTGTGATATCTGACATCCTTTGGACTGTGTCAGCTCTCTGCCTGTGTATATCCTTTTCCACCACCCTTCGTTTGTGTCTTTTATGAGGCTTTTGCTTTCAGTTAGTGCGGATGACCTTGCTCAAAGGAGAAGTATCATTCTTTGATCAAGGATTTGCAAGAACTCTGCTTCTGCGCTAGAACTCCCAAAACAATGCGTTGTTGCTTTGTTCTCCCCACATCTTCATTTCTGAATATCTTTATTGGTAGCTGCATTTATTTATTACTCTTAAAAAGATCAGTCTCTGAAGATAGAACTGAATTTTAGTACCAGATGCAGTAGTAGAGTGCACATGTGTGTGTGAGTGCACGCACATGCGTGCACGGGTCATTATTAATTTTAGTGATGCAGGATCACTGGTGTGTCTTCCTTACTCTACAGGTTACTCCATTTTAAGGGACAGAGTAGTGGCCTAGGACAGGGGAAGGAGAGGCGCTCACATGTAATGGCTAATTACAGGAGTAATTTATTATTTACTCTGTGCCAGTCATTGTGCTGTATAGTTTATATGCAGTATTTTAAAATCCTTACAGCAGCCCTGTGAGATAGATATTATCACCCCCATTTTATAGATTAAGAAATTGAGACTCAGAAAAGTTCACTTTACCCAAGTTCTCATCGCTAGCAAGTAGAGGAGCCAGAATTCAAATGACACCTGCGGTTTTAGTTTTGGTTGTGACTCTAATTTTCTGTGTGATTTGGGCTCTTGTTTCCTCCATTTTTCAATCTTTAAAACGGATTTTGTGTGTGTGTAGAAAGCTCTAATTGTTGGAGGTGGGGCGAGAAAGAGGGTCGAGGTGATTCTTGTAGTAGCCGCAGCACCTTACAGGTGTGTAATGAAGTGAATGGTGAAAGGCTTGGAGAAGCTGGAACATGGGGTTAGAAAGGAAAATAAAGAAACCGTGAGGCCCGTGTTCCCCTGTTCTCGTGGTCTCCCTTAGCACGATGAGTGCAAGTGCTGGCTGACTCTAGAAGGGAATGAGGAGGGGGTGCCTACGGACTTTAGAAAATACCCCTCAAATCTTGTTTGCCTCCTGATATTAAGGGATTTACTTGTTAACATGGCTGAGCATGATTATATAATAGTATTGTGATTATGCTTTAAATGTCTTTATTGGTCAGAGATTATGCTAAAATATTTAGAAGTGAAATAATATGATGAATAGGATTTGCTTTAAATACTCAAGCAAAAAAAGAGAGAGTACAAGAAGACAAATGGTGACTATTGAAGCAGGGTGATGAATGTCCTGCAATGGGGCAGCCTGGGCACTTTCTGAACTCAGGGGTTCTTCTCTGTGGTCCTTACCCAACAGAGGACAGGAGCCTAATTCATTCCAAATAGACTAAGGCCAATGTTAGCTGAGCTAAGCCCTGTATTTTTTTCTACTCCTGAGATTATTTTTCCCAAAAGGTTCTTCCCAGGGGTGTGCCTCTGTGAAGGGCACCTAGAGGTACATAGCTCTGATTGTCAGTCTAGACTGGCTCAGAGAAGGAAGAATATTTGTATGCCTCTGCTCTGACTGTTCTCTGAGCTGGTCAGGGTGAGAGTGGAGTGCATATCATCCCATGACTGTAAGGCCATGCCTAGCTTCTCACACTGTTAGTTCCTTAGGCGGGCTGTCTGGTTTTTCCTTTGACTCTTGGAATAGGTATCTTTGCTCTTGCTCTGTCCTTGCAGATGCAATCCCATCCTCCTCTCTTTAGTTGGCCAGACCAGCTCCACACTCCAAAATGGACAGTGGTGGAACTGGGAGATTTTGGAAGAAATTGATACAAGTAGTTCTTGTGATAAAAGTGTTCTTCTTCCTACAAGTAGCAGGAAGAGGAGGTAGAGGAAACTTCAGTGTTATATCCAAGATCCAAAACCTCCATGAAAGGAATATAAATTCGAAATGACTTTGTTGTACCAAGAGCCGTGTGACATGTTCATTCATCCATTCATTTGTTCATTCTATTTTTAAAAATTTTTTTATTTCAGTGTATTATGGAGGTACAAATGTTTAGGTTACATATATTCCCCTTGCCCCACCCGAGTCAGAGCTTCAAGCATGTCCATCCCCCAGACGGTGTGCACCACACCCATTAGGTGTGTATATACATTCATCCATTCAACAAACATTTATTTAGGACCAGACACTTATTAAATGCCAGGTATACAAAAATAAAAGAGATCATTTCTGATCTCAAGGTTCTGATAGCCTAGTGGAGGAGACAGCCATTGAGTTCGTGATTCTAGCATGCAGTGGTAAGTGCCATCCATGATGGAGGGAAGCCCTACGTGCTATGAAAGTGCTGAGGAGATCAGCTAGTGCAGCTTGGGGTGGGCAAGGTTAGTCACCTACAGTCAAAGTGGGCACAGCTGAGCTTTGAAGGATTCCTAGGAGTTGGCCAGGCAGAGAAGTATGGATTGCATTCCCATAGTAGAGAATGTGTACAAAAGTGTGGAGAAAGAAGAGCATTCTGAGTTGAGTTTCTGCAAGTCAGCGTGGCTGACGTGTGGTGCAGAAGGAAAAGGCATAAGACGAAGCCTGACAGGTGAGCAGGGAGCTGATCATGCTGGGCTCGATATGCCAACTTGACTGTTTGGATTGCAACCAGCAGAAAATGAAGAAGATTTGAATTTTAGAAACGCTATTGTGGATGTCATGTGGCAATCCATCTGGATATCGCAGCAGTTAATCTGGGAAAAGAGATTGCACAAACTTCAATTAAGTGATGCCAGTGTGGATGGAGAGGATATTAAATCCTAAAGATGATTTCTAGATAGAACCAATAGGACCAAGAAGTAGGATCTTAGGAACATAAGAGACACAAAAATAGTGAATAAAGACAGATGTGCAGTGGTAATTAGGAAGGATGTTTGATTCCCTTCTGATCTGCTAACCAAGAAATTAAAAAGGTATCAGACATAATTTTTACCTAAACCATTGTGGTGAATAGTTATATAAATATGTCCAAAGCCTCTTTATTCATATCTGTTATTTCTCAATGAAAGGTTAGACTGAAAAGAAGATGAAAGTTTAAAAGGGGGCAATGACAGCAAATCCATAAAGTCTTTGACATGATACAGTACAAGAAGAAACCAATAAAAAATAAGATGGAATTAGGACACACACTATCAAATCTACAACATCAATGACCAACATTTGCCAAGGGTGTGGAGGAAGTATTTCTTTAATTTCTCATTTGGCAAAAACAGAACAGAACAGAACAAACAAACCAGAACCCCTGAGGCTCAGAGATATTAAATGATTTGCTTGAGGTCACACATAGCTGTAGGTGGGAACTCATGCTTCCTCCCAGGACTCTCTGCAGGACATCATGACAACTCCATGACATGTACCCAGCGTGTTTGGGGGTCCAAGTCATGAAAAGTAAAATTGGAGTGACCAGTATTTGCAGAAAAAATAATAACTACTGTAAATGGTAATGAAGAACCTATAAAAATTTTTTGTAGTTCTATTGGAATAACAGATGGAAGTAAATATAACTAAATCATGAAAAGGAATACTATATTATTTACATGTTATACAAGGAAATTTTATCTGGACATTACTTATTTGTGTAAATGATATTAGAATCTTAAAGAATTTCTTTAGAGACCATCAGTAGGACATAAGATGGTTGACATTCTAACTTTCAATTCATTTTGTCTGCTGTGTCCCCAGCATGTGACAAGCCCTAAGGGAGGAGTTACAAATAAAATATAAGGTAGTTCTAGCTTCAAGGATCTTACAGTGTTGTTAGGGAACCTAGATTTGCAAACATGAAACTAAATTAGAACCATCCAGAATAGTTTATAATCAGTGACATTTATATAATGAGGAGACAAAATTTTGGAGGCAGATAATAAGTGCTCTGGGTAGTCAGAAAGGGAGCTGTTGATAATGTCTAGAGTCAATTAGCAGCCTTCGTGAATGATGTGACTCTTAAGATGGGTCTTGAAGAATGAAAGGGAGCTGATTTTTCAAGAAGAAAAGGGCGGGACTAGTAAAGTACACATGTTTCGATTTGTGTTTTCTGAAAAAACAAAAAAAATTTAGTCTAATATTTCATCTGTGCACTGCGGTGTTACTTGTAATGAAATATTGGAAACAACCTAAATGTCAAATAACAGAACAGGGGAAGTATTAATATTTCATACTGTATCCATATGATTGAACATTATTAACTCAGTAAAAATAATTAAAGAACAATGTCGTCTGGTGGAAAGCATGGCCTTCAGCCAGTTAAGCTAGCTGTTCTACCATTTACTAGCTTTGTGCCGTTGGGCAAGTTGTTTACTGTGTTGAGCTTTGGTTTATTCAACTTTAAATGGGAACGATAATAAACACCTTGCAAAGCTATTGTGAGGATTAAAATTCACATATATAAAGTACCTAATATACAGTGGATACTCAGGAAATGTTATTATTGATGTTTAATGATATATATATATATACTCTGCTGGTGGGTAAACAGGTACTTTCTGAAGGGTTATTTCTTAATTCTTACCAAAAGCCTTAAAATGAGTATTTCCTGTTTGACTCAGCTTTTCCACAACTGAAAATTTATTCTAAGGAAATAATTAAAGATGTGTGCATATACGGTATCTAAAAGGATATTCTTTGCAGCATTGAATAGAATAGTGAAAAATAACCCCAAATCTCACAAATAGCTGATTGGCGAAATAAATTATGATTCTCTTACATAAAGGAAATTATAAAACCATTAAAATGATGATATGTATAGAAATGTATTTTTGATATAGAAAATGAGAAAAACAGATTCTAAAACTGTACACAGTTTAATCCCATTTTGGTAAATGTATGTTTATGCAGAGAAAATTTTCTAGAAGAATGATACACCAAAATGTTAACTACAGTTGCTTCTGAGTGGCGAGCCTTTAGGTGATTTTTGTATTCTTTATTGTGCTTACCTGAATTTTTTGCTTTTTTAAAAAATTTCTTTTGAGAAAGGGTTTTGCTTTGTTGCCCAAGCTGGAGAGCAGTGGTGTAATCACAGCTCACTGCAGCCTCAAACTCCTGGGCTCAAGTGATCCTCCTGCCTCAGCATCCCAAGTAGTTGAGAGGTGTGCACCACCGTGCCCAGCTAGTTTTTCTATTTTTTGTAGAGACAGGGTCTTGCTTTTTGTCCAGGCTGGTCTTGAACTCCTGGGCTCAAGTGATGCTCCTGCCTCAGCCTCCCAAAGTGCTGGGATTACAGGTGTGAGCCACCGTGCTCTGCTCAATTTTTTGCTTTTATGATAGTGAGCATAGATAATTAAATTTTTTAAAAATAGGAATGGAGCACTATTAAAAAGATTTAATGACATAGGAAAATGCCTTAGATTTAAAGAAAAATGATTTAAAATTTAATATATCATATCCCAATTTTGTTAAAGTTTTTTAACAAAACTTTAGTAGATATAATATTATTTTGCTTTGGTGGCTTTTTCTCTCAAAATGTAGCAAAGCTACTAAGAAATGGTGAGAGTAGCACAGGTAGTAAAATAGCAGAGAGCAGAGATTACAGTTGTGTGTGCACAAATAAAACTCATCACTCCCCTAGACCCTTTTGCTATTCTTTCATTTTCATTACTGCTTTAACAGTTGATTTTCTTGGCTATTTCCATAAACAAACAAAGTTTAACTGCTGCAAAAAGCCATCTCTCCTGCCTGCCTCTTCTGCTTTTATCCTCACTAGGAACTCGGCAGATGCAGTACTTTCTAGGCACTGGGAGTATACATGGTGGACAAGAGACATGGTTCTTGGAGCTCACTGTCCACTTGGAAGAGACAGTAAAGTCACCCAGATAAACACATAATTAAGTCGTGCTTACTACTCTCTAGGGCATTAGACAGGAAACAATGGGGGTAGGGACTAGGGAATCCATTCAGACAGGGAAGTCAGCAAAGACCTCCACAAGGAAGTGACATTTACAGTCAGCTTTGAAGTATGAGAAGGAGTTAGTGAGACCATACGTGGAGGGAAAAGCACTCCGAAGAGGGACAAGCACATATAAAGGTTTCAGGCAAAAAATTGCTTTGTGAGTTAAAATAAAACTGGGCATGAGCTGGCATGGCTGGCTCTTACGGTATGACGTTAAGTTGGAAGACAGGCAGGGACCTGGAATCCTACACAAAGGATTTGGGATTTTATTCCGAGGGCAATGAGCAGTCATTGAAGGATTGTAAGCAGGGGGTTACATGAAGCAGCTTATAATTTAAAAAGATCTTTTTGGCTTCCCTGAGGAGAAAGAACTGGAGAGAGGCAAAAGAGAATCCGGAAGCTGAGCTAAGAGAATTAATCAGGAGACAGTGATGCTGAGTAATGACAGTGACGATAAAGAACAGGGGACACTTTGGAGATGGTCGTGGTGGCAGCATCGGTGGGACTCAGGGCTGGGACTTAGTGATGGCTTGGATTAGGGGGGCGAGGAAGAGGAAATGGGGACTGTCAAGGAGGGTTTCCAGAATACTGGCCTGAGTGACGTGGTGGAGTAGGTTTCTTTTAGACAAGAGTTCACTGTTAGACGTGTTTACTTTGAGATTATACGATTCCTAAGTGGAGGAATTGAATAGAGGAGGTCTGTTATTCAAACGAGATACCCATCTGGGATGGAGATGTACGTTTAGGAGTAGATGGCCCATAGATTGTGCTGACAGCCCTGTGGATGGATGGGATTGGTTTGGAGAGAATACTGAGAGAGAGGAACAAGGAGCCTAGGGCCGAGCCCTGATAAATTCCTACATTTAAACCTCGAGGAATGGGGGGAGGTGGCAAAGCACTTTGAGAAGGATTCATTGCAGAGGAGGAAGACCAGGGGGATGTGGTGTCAGAGAAGTCAAGGGGAGACAGTTTCAAGAAGTAGGGAGGGATCGATTGCATGGAGTGCCTGAAAGGTCTGGTAAAGTGATCAGTGGAAAGTGCCCATTGGCCCTGGCAATCTGGAGGCTCCAGGTGATCATGGATAAGGCAGAGTCAGTGCAGTGGTGGAGGTGGGGGCCAGACTGGAGCGAGTGGAAGGAAGAATAGGAAGTGATGGGTGATGAGAATGTGTGCGCAACTCTCAGTAATCATGGCTCTGAGGCAGAGGCCAGTGGCTACAGGGGAATGGAAAGTTAGGGGAGAGTTTTTGTTTTCCTTTGACAAGGGATTTTGTAGAGTTTTGTTTGAATGCTGGTGGGAATGATTTAGCAAAGAGGGAGAGATTAATGATGTAGGAGAGATAACTGATGGATAGAGGGCCCACATGGTAGAATTGGTGTTTGAAAGGAAAAGGAAAGAAGGAGATGCAAGTAGGTATTTGATATCGACTATGTGTTGAGTATGTACTAGGTACTGTGCTAAGTAGCCCTATGAAATTGATATAATTCTCCCCATTTTACGCATGAGGAGACTGGTTGAGCAGAGATAGAGCTGTTAGAACAGGAGACTAGGAGATAGGGCGCAGGCAGCATGCAGCGGCTTGCAGAGTAGGTGCAGGTGTTAAAGTAAAAAAACCTAATGCAGAACCTAACTAGGAGGTCCACAGGCAAGAACCAGCTTTGACCAGCTTGTCAGCTATCTCTCCACCTTACCTGAACTTTGGCTAATTATATTATCATTTACATTGTGGTTTTAAAATTTCTCTGCCCTTGAAATCTCCATGACAGTTCCAAGACAACAATATAAAGTATAAAAAAGGGAGGGAACCCAATTCTGGGAATTACTACCCAAATTCTTAGTAAAAGCCAACCTCTCGACCTTCAGTAGTCCTCCTCTCAATTAGTAAAATTAGAAAAGATCTAAAACCACTTCCTCCCAGTGCAGCTGCTCTCTTTTGGCTCTCTTTCCTGAGAGTGTGCTTTTGCTTTCAACGAAAAGCTGTTGCTTGCTTGGCTTTCGTGGTGAGTCCTGAAATTCTTTTCCCGACTATGATCACCAAGAACTTGGAAAAACCTTCCCTTGGAGGCTGGTAGCAGAGCCAAGGTCTTAATTCAGCTCACACTCTTTACTCTTACAGGATTTCCTCTATGATGGTGTATTAGTTTGCTCGGGCTGCCATAAAAGTACTGCAGCCTGGGTGGCTTAAACAACAAAAATTTGTTGTCTCACAGTTCTGGAGGCTTGAAGTCCAAGATCAAGGTGTTGGCAGGTTTGGCTTCTCCTGAGGCCTCTCTTGTCTTGCAGATGGCTGCCTTCTCTCTGTGTCCTCGCACGGCCTCTTCTCTGTGTTCCCACATTGCTGGTGTCTCTTATGTGTCCTAATCTCTCCTTAAAAGGACACAAGTCAGACTGGATTAGGGCACACCACAGAAATGGCCTCATTTTAACTTAATCACCCTTTAAAAGGCCTTATCTCCAGGGACAGTCGCATTTTGAGGTTAAGTTTTCAACATATGAATTTTGAGGGAGATGCAATTCAGTCCATAACAGATGGCTTTTTAAGGTATCAGGAAGGGGTGCGAGTGTGGAGCGTTTGGAAGAGCGTGTAACTGTAATTGAAGAGAGTAGAAGAAGGAGCTTACTAGAGAAACGTAGCCTTAGGGTCAGTTGAGGCTGGAGATCATTCATTTGTATCCGTCCTGCCCAATTATCTGAGTCGCGGCAGCAACAGTCAGGTGTATGTATGAAATAAAGAATGAGACCTCTGTGCTTTGACGAGGCTGCCGGGGGCTCACATGGGCTTATTAACCAGTCAAATGACCATCTCTCCTGTGCAAGGTTGAAATGTAAATGGGTTTTATTCACATCCTTGGCATAATTACAGATTGCTGTTTGTCAGGGACCTTTCTGGCTGTTCTCAAATAGTTGAAAACATGAAAGTTAAATCTATGACTGCTAAGATTTTGTTGCATTCAGAAAATGCACAAAATGGCTCATTTTTTCCAATCTGTTCTATATATTGTCTTTCACAATTACTTACCATTTTCTTCCTCTTTCTCTCCCCCCTTTTCTTCCTTTTATCCATCTTTGCTCATTAATAATTTATTGAGTCCCTACTAGGTGTCTGGCACTAGTGATAAAGAGTTCACAATTTATTGTACATATATATACAGATATATTTGTGAATAGTGTACAAATGTACAGATATGTATACCGTATATACATATATGCAAAAAACCCAAGTGATAAGTGCTAGTAATAAAGTTTTAATTCGTTTGTTCATTTAATCCTACAAATATATCAAGTCCCTACTAAGTGCCAGGCAGTGTGTTAGGCTTGGGATAGGGACATGAGTTAAGATATAGTTTCTGCCTTCCAGAAATTTACAACTTGGTATAAAAAAATAAACAGTTAAGTAAATAAAGACAATACAATGTGACTTTAGTAAAATATTAAAAAATCTCAGAGAAGGAAGTGACTTTGGTCTCTGCTTTCCCATGCATGTTTGGATACCTGTTGAAATGAGCCATTGCTGCATTTTAACGAAAGGAACTATAAAAAGAACATCCATTCATTTCACAAACATTTTTGAATGCTTGTAATTATTGTGTAGCGACAGTTTTATAGTTCTTGAATTACGAGCAAGCCATCGAGTTGGGGGATCTGTGACTTATGTTTCCTCATTTGAACTTATCGTCCATACCCTCTAGTATCATCGACTCCCTTTTTACGTGGTGGAGTGATTAATGATATTCCTGAAATACTCTACAGCAGCAGTCTCCAACCTTTTTGGCACCAGGGACTGGTTTCATGGAAGACAATTTTTCCATGGACCAGGAGAGGGGGTGTTAGATTCTCATAAGGAGTGCGCAACCTAGATCCCACACGTGCGGTTTACAGTAGGGTTTGTGCTCCTATGAGACTCTAATGCTGCCGCTGATCTAACAGGAGGTGGAGCTCAGGCGGTGATGTGAGCGATGGGGAGCGGCTGTAAATACAGATGAAGCTTCCCTCGCTGGCCTCCTGCTGCAGCTCTACAGAAACCTGCTGAATTTTAAAACTTGAGAAAAATCACAGTAACGAAGCATTACTCTGATGGTGGGTGAGCAGAAACCACATGCTGGCCTCGCATATAGTTCAGATGTTTGTAACTCGGAACTGTATGTTAATGTGGGGGTTCCTTGCAAAGTGATGTAGAAAATATGAAGAGCAGATCAAAAACACTGAGAAGAAAATGGATTTTTGTAGATTATGTAGTTGAAACATTTTCAGAAAGTATCATCTATTTATACCTTATCTGAGGAAAATAGTTATTTATAACTGAACACTTCTGGAGTTAATGGAGATAATGGTTATAAACCTGCTGATTTCTTGGGAGCTGACATGCTATATGAACTCAAGGTGGTATTATCTGCAATCTAGACTTATTTCTTTGGGAAAATGCTAACCATATTATGGAAATAGTTCAGGTTGTAGAAGGGAGAAAAGGCAAATCTGATAAATGGAATACGTAGGATTTAGAATCAATAATTAACCTAATAACTGCTGAAAACTGCTTTGATGCCATGCAATGAACATTCACTATCTGCATGTGGGCTTCATTTCAGAACTGTATTCTAGAGTATGTCATAGTGGAAAGAGCACTGGGTTGAGAGTCAGAAAATCTAAATGCTAGTCTAGCTCTGCCATTGACCACCTGTGTACCTCATTTTCCCCATCTTTAAAATGAAGTGGTTATGGGAAAAGGTCTCTAAGGCCCTTCCAGTTCTGATATTTTATTGTTCTGTGATTCTGTGTCCCACACCTACCAAGAGCATTTTGATTTTCTTTGAGTTGCTTGCACTGGCCTTTCAGTTAGAATGCATCCAGGAGCTTATGTCCTTGGGCTATTGGGATCAGTAAGGCCTTGCTTCTCCAGGACTTGATATGTCTTCTGTTAACTGCTGACAGTGAGCCATACCACCTAAAAGGCTCCCCTGGGAGCCTTAAAGATTGAAAGGACAAATGGACAGTATTGAGAGCTCTGTGGAAGAGGAGACCAGAGAGACGTTGATCATCATGGCTCCTTGGGATTTGCAAAGAGGAATGACTAGAACGGGGCCCTTCACTACAGCCAGGTCAAAGGTCAGGTCAGGAATGTGGACAATGCTGGTGACTCCAGGTAGGTCTAGGAGGGTAAATAAACCTCTTTAGTCCCTCCTGAATCTTGACAAGATCTGGGCAGCTGTGCTCAGAAAGCTATTAGAAGTCTCCTAATTTATGAAATTTTTTGGAAGAAAAATGTAACATTTAAAAAAATGTTTTTATTACTGCACAATCATTGTGTTCTTAATACTCACCATGTTAATCTACTCTTAATATATTTTCACGGTTCAAGCATTAACTAAACGTGCTTTTGTGATCACATGTTGAGTTAAAAATCTGTTTTCAGTTGATGCCATTGTGCAATGGACTCCCCTATATTTTAGGATTTTTAGAGGGGCGTTGGAAGAGCTTTAAGTTTTTGCCTTCAATTTTAGTTAAGCAATGTTAAATACAATTCTCTGGCAGCAGAGATTTGTATCTATTATTATTTTGCTAATAATCTAACTTGGGGTGATTAGAAAATGATTTGGAGTACTGCTTTTCTTAGTGATTAAAAAAAAGCAATGGATAATTTGTGAATAGGCTATTAAGCCAGATAACTAATAATAATTCTGTGTGCCAAATACTATTAGGAATTAAAAGGTTTTTTGTAATTGTTTTTATCATGAAATTCCATTAAAAATTTACATATGTTTCTTAAAATACTGATTAAGTTTCTGTACATAATCATTTTAAAAAATAACTGTATGCCTAATACATATTACAAGATGATTCTTCCTCTTTTTTTTTTTTTTTTTGTTTTTGTTTTTTGCTTTTATCTAGTTGCTTCCAAGATCCGGTACTTGCAGGAATATCATAACCGGGTTCTTCACAACATTTATCCTGTACCATCAGGAACAGATATTGCAAACACCTTGAAATACTTTTCTCAGACCTTGTT
This sequence comes from Avahi laniger, assembly GCA_963575035.1. Taxonomy (NCBI): domain Eukaryota; kingdom Metazoa; phylum Chordata; class Mammalia; order Primates; family Indriidae; genus Avahi; species Avahi laniger. The sequence continues at coordinate 83,954 of CAUYSK010107314.1, read as the reverse complement.
AAGGTAAGCTTGAAAATATCCTCTACTTTGAGAGAAATATTAGGTAGTACTGCTGAGTTTTTTGGGATTTTTTTTATTGAATTGAAAGTTTTAAAAGGCCTTATGTTTTCTAGTGCTCTGCCAGAAGAGTCTGGACTCAAGTTCTCTGGGTGTATATAGCAGATCAGATCCCAGGCCTAACTGAAAAAAATGAGTCGCATGGCTTTTGCCTGCTTTCCTCAGTTGAATGCCTTTTCAAGAGATCTATAAAATGATAAAAGTTCTATGTTTGGCACTAATCAAGAGTGAGATTAAAAGGAGAGCCTACATTGCTTAAAATTAAGAACAGGAAACATTTTTCATTTAAAAGAATACCAGAATTATGTGGCATTTTAGGTTCATCATTAGTATTTCCTATTTCCCTAAGCGTAATACATGGTAATAACAGTTATTTTTAAACTGTGTAATACTTCAAGTATTCAGCATGCTTTGCAATGTGTTGAAAGTCTATGGAGGACAAGGAAATAAAACATTGGAATTCTTTTTCTACTGTCTAGTTTTACCATAAGGTAGAGACAGGAGATCTACTTCACACATCTCAGTTGGGAAACTGAGCAAACAAAGATGATCCTTTCAAGGAAAGGCTGAATCGTTTGGAGAAATACCATTGAAGAAATCAGAACATTTTGCTTTCCATGAAATTCTAAGGCTTGGTCTCTTGCATTTCCATGATCTTCTCACTTCAAATCCAATTTTGGATACACATAAATCGCCTTGCTACTGTTTCTATTAGCTATGTAGCAGCACAAGTTTTGTAAGATAGGTTTTAGGAGAAGAATACACATTCGGAATGACTAGTGGCTTTCAAGTTTCTAGCCATCCAAGGCTTTGCCATGGCCAGACTGAATGCTTTGTAGAAAGCAGCTTTATGTGATCAAGTCAGCTATTAATCTTTTGCAGTTCTCCTATCTCTCTGTCCTCCTTATTTTTTGAAAAATCTTTTCTCCTTTAGAATCCTTAGTGTCCCTGTTCTATATGGAAGGAATTCTGCTCAGCAGATTCATAGATTTTGTACTTGCGTCATAAAGTTATGACCCTGTTATAGGATATTTCCCTTCTTTTCGAACTGCAGTAGGCTAGTCCAATTTTCCAAATAATAATCAGACAAATTTATGAACCAAGGCATCTGATTCTATTCTCTTGAATTCTTCTTTTGTCATTGAGGTTGGGGTTCTCAATGGGAAACACTTTCCTTTATAACAAATTCTGAAAGTTCTCAAAGTGAGAATCACTTTTTGGTAGGAAGTTCTGAATTCTATTTGGAAAGAAACTGTTACATCCTAGTTGGCACTTCAGAGCTTGCTACTTAGATCTTAGTAATTGTGCCAAAAAGTTAAGAAATTTAGGATATTGAAGTCATGTTTGTAAGTCGTGAAAATTCCATTTTCTTGATCAGTGGATCATTAGGGTATGATCACGGATGATAGCATTTTAATGCTGAAACTGGTGTTAACGTACTTTGTTTGAGTGGCCTGTTGGAGAAGATTTTATATAACTGAGCCGAGTTCATCTTCAAAGGGAGACAACATCAGAAACTACTACTAATGGTAATAGTAACAATAGCTATCATCATAGCAGTATTGTATTACAATAATAGTAATTATATATATCAAGCACTGTTCAAGCACTTTAAATGTCATCTCATGTAATCCTTCGTAATAGTTCTATGAGACAGTGTATTGTTATATCCATTTTGCAGATAATGAAACTAAGTCACAGAAGACATTAAATAAGTTGCTCAAAGTTACTTATCTAATAAATGTTGGAACCAGGATTTGATCCTGGTGGTCCTAATTCACAGTACATGCTCTCAACGATTATGCTACACTGCTTCTTCTTAGTACTACTATTTATCATATTCCAAGGATACTTCTTTTAGTAAAAATTTGGTTTGGCCTTGGGGAATGCCAATGCCCATTATGAGTAGTTTTGGCTCCCTTTGAGATGAAAAGAAGAAAGGGAATGCTCAGCACAAAGATTTGTCACCTTTTTGGAAGCAAAATTGAGCTGTGCTGAGATGATGTGCACAGCATTTCAATTCCCAGATGTCTTCCACCCAGCAATTAGTTGTGAACAGTGGATCAGAGCAGAGTTGATAGATTATAGTGAACAAGACACACGTACAAGAAACGAGTGAGAAAGAAAACACTGAGGAAGTCACACACCAGAGCTTGGACTTTAATATTTACAGGTTCAGCTGCTGTGCTGAACCCCGTTCATTTTCTTCTTCTCACCTGCCCAGCTTTTTTTTTTTAAGCCAGAACTGTTGATATATACACCAGTAACAATTGTCTTTGTACTCTTTATTTTATTTATGCTTTTAGAAAGTTCAAGACAAATAAGATGGTCTAAGTGTTTGGTGTCCAAGATTATTAACAGTAAGATCTATTACGGAAAAAAAAAAAAAAAAAAGATCTATTACGAACCAGATTTTTCTACTAAAAATTATTATATTGTTTAATATTGTTATATATAGTTACTAAACAATATATAACTATATTAAATGCTTCACATTTAATATAATTTTTATATTCCAAAACACTTCTTGCTTTCAGAACTTCGCTTCTTAGAAAGAAACAAGAGATGAATTCTCACAAAGTAACCCTTTCTCTTTCTATTTGGATATTCTCAATGAAGTTAAAATGATTTTTTTTTTTTGCTTAAAATAAGCAACTTGAAATTCCAGCAACTTCATCTGAGACAGAATTGCAGTTTTAGGGCAATAGTCCTCCGGTATTCATGTATGTACAACTCTCACTAATTTCAGTCGGGTTTTGTACCTATTTTGAAAGGCAGAAATTAGCCTAGATGTTTAACTTTAATTAATTTAATCCACAGGAGGGGAGAGATTATGTTACTATAGTTGACAATAAAATCAGTTGGAGAGTCCATATATGTCCACTCAGCTCATAACTAGACTCTCATTAGAGTTCACGGAGGTTCCTTAAACTCTAGCAGTGGAAGGTGAGTTGTGGGTGTCATTCAGCTTGCTAGTCCTTGTGCCTAGAGTAGTGTTAGGCCCACAGAGGGCTCAATAAATATTCATTGAACTGAATTGACTTTAGTCCACATTTTATCCAATGTAGGAACCCTTCTAGAGCATTAACTTAATCTCATAGTAATCTGGGGTCTTGGGTAAAATTACATCTGAGTGCTGAGTTGTACTCATTTTAATGTAGCAGATACCTTAGTTTGGTAACGAACACATGGCTTACACACAACTTCAGAGTTTAGCTTTTTGTTTGCTTTTAGCATTAGAAGCAATTACCAAGATTATCTAGTTTAATACCCCCTCCACTGCCATGGGGAATCTGTTCATCTTATACTGGAACCCTTCTTTGGCTACATTTTAAACATCTGAGGTCTTTAAGGATCTTGCCTTTAACTTGGCAGAACATTTGAGGGTTCAGTCTTCTTCCTAGGTCCAACATTCTTTTGGAATTCCTTCCCCCAGATCTCTCTTCTGGTGCTGTTCAGGCTGCTAGCATGCAAAATTAAAAAAACAAAAAAACAAACAAAAAAACCCCCCAAAAAACCATTACATTTGGGGAAAGCTGCTTACTGATAACTCTTTAGAAAATGTTTAATATGCTTTTAAAAGGAATTCTAGTCTCAGCCCAATAATCTTAATTGAATTGCAATTTCTCATTGCTTAGGAAGAAATATATATATCTCCAAATTATTAATTTGAAGTCCATGGAATAGCTTTAGAGCATAGCATAATCGAGTAAATTTTGTTTAATGCATAGATTCAATTCAAATGTCAAAATTCCTAGTTTTATAGAAAGTTTATTTGACATTAATTTTTGTGCTATAAATACCTCAGGACAACTTGTCATCTTTCCCACACCCACAGAGGTCTTCCTCCCTTGCCTCGTCTTGACGATGGAAGTCAATGTTTCATAAAGATGATCTCAGGAGGGTAAAAGGAAAGGTGAAAAGTTGGCTGCTGGGTCGAGCTCTTCTGAGCAGGGCATTCTTAATATTCTTTTTTGTTGGGTTTCCAGACCTCTGGGAAAGAATTTCAGATGGGGAACATGGTTTTATCATTCCCAAGTTAGACAGTTTGGTTGGGGAAATAAGTTTTTTTTTTTTTCCTGAATAAACTTCACAAAACATCATAAAATCACAATGCATTGTACATTTATTCATGAGCCCTTCTTAAGTTTTTCCGCAAATGAAAACATTTCCTTACATTGAGACATGAATGGTAATTTAAAACTGGTTTCATGGATAACTCATTTTCAGCCATTTTTCCCCTCAACCTCACCTAATTATTAAATCTAAAGGCAGTGAGAGAGAAATTTTACTGTTTTGATGCTGACATTCTTCCCTTTCTGCATGTATGAAGCTGCTGTTGCTATCATTTGGGAACCCCATGTATACAGGAAGGGAAAAATATCAAATGTAGAGTCTCGAAAGTTCATTTGACTAGTATTTATTAAATTGTATCAAACTAATGTATATTTGAAAAGATAATATGTTATATTTCCCCCACCAAGAAGTTTGATGAGAATATTGCACTTAAAGGATAGCATTAATTTATGATATTCAGATATTTTTATTCTCTAAGGCAAAATGTTGCTCTTCTTATACCACTTCTATAAGATCCACCCCTTGTAATTTTGAAACAATGCTGGTAGTAGGCTAATTCAGGGCTGAAGTTTGGGAAATAATATATCAGACTTATAACCATTGTGATTCTAATGGAATTTTCAGTGGGATTAGAATACTATAGGATTAAAGTAGCTTTTTGGTGACTGGGTTTATCAAGGTTATAACATTTAAAGGTGGTATTCTAAGGAATAATTGAGTTATATGAGAAAAATATAAAGTCTGATGGAAAATCTGATGACATTTATAATAGATGTAGACAGGCAGGGGTAACTGGAATGTTGATATTATCCCATTGTAAAGTATAAGCTTACAAAGTCAAATACATCACACACAAAAAAGGTAAATTAAATCCCTTTAAAGTAAAAAAATACACTAAATATTAAGTTATTTATTGCTAAGAAGTATTACATAAGTATTCTGAAATTATTTTTATTATTATCAATTGTTTTTCTCTGGACATTGGGTAACAGAAGACAAAGGAAATCGAGGTAAATTAGGCACATGGAAAATAAAAAGCATGTAGTCATTTTTCTTACATTGTAACATATTTTGCACTAAGAGTAAATAAAAATAAATGTAAACCTGACATAGCAAGCATGCTTGACACTAACAAATTCTTCACTCCGCTGTAAAATTGTAAATGTAATATCATTAACTGAGAACTTATTAATGTTCGATGCACATAGAATAAGTGTAAAACAAGGTTATTTTTTGGTAATGAAACATTTATAAACTGTTATCTATTTGAACTAACATATAAGTTTACTACATAAAAGCACTTTGTAAGTGCAGCAGATATTATCATTATAATGTATAGTTATTGTATTTAATGATAAATAGTATAACCTAATTTTAAAAAACCTAAACATTTGGCTAAGCAGTAGTTTATTCTGTTTTTAAATTAACCACTTTTCTGCTTTATTGCTTTTACTAAAAGGTTTTTATTTTTAAATTGAGGCTAAAAGAAAACCAATTTATTTTTAGAATTTATTTTTATTCCCATTAAACTTTTTTAACTTTCTAAATTATCTTTCCTTTAGTTTTTAGTGAGTTTTGTTGAATAATAACGTAAGTAGCAGCAGTAATATATGAGCTCTTACTGTTATGATGCACAGCTATATGACAGATACTGCTTGCTTAGTCTTTAGAATTTTGAAGGTAACTATTTAATAAACCACTGTTTGTATTCATAAAATAAAATGTTTCCTCCCCAACATGCAAAATTTAAAAAACACACATAAATAACCATTATCATTAGTTCACAAACATATGCTATGGACCATCTACTATATATTATTTTATAGCTTTTCCAATGTAGTTTAGCTAACATTTTAGAAATATGTATTATTTCTAAATTCATATGCCTGTTTAAACTTCATTATCTCAAATGATACTGACAGAATGTCATGAAACAGTATCATAATATACATATAGACATTATTTTGATGCAATAAACATGTGATTTTTAAGACTTTCTTAATAAACACACATGTTTATTCTTTGCTGAAACATGTTTCTGCAAGTGCCATACCTATATTTTGCAAGTTTCTATTTACCCGATGAAGCCAGTCTCGCCAAAAACGTCTTTTCCTTTGAACTCCTTGTAATTAGGAATAAGAGCCCTTACTCATTAGATAAAGCCATTGTTTTTCCTTCCAGGAAACCTCTCCTTCACCAAATTGCTAAACTGCAAAACATGGGTTTGGCACTGAAACATGCATTTTTATATTTTTGCTCCTTACTAACCAGATAACACATGAGATGCAATGAAACTCCCACAAAGTAAACCTTGTGTTATTGGTATCTCTGAGCACGGAGCTATGTGACCAGTACTAGATTGGTAGATCCTGCTGGCGTAGCAATTGCATCTTATGTGGGATGTATCTGGTGTTTTATTATTTGTTTTAGAGTGTCATTTCAATGTAATGTGCTGTTCTTTGTGTCTTTGTTGTCTCTTTTTTTTCTTTGTCCCCCCAACAGCATTTTGTCCCGCACAGGGAAGAAGGAAAACCAAGATGCCTCCAATTTGACAGTGCCCATGACCATGTGTCTTTTTCCTGTGCCATTCCCACTCACCCCATCTCTAAGACCGCAGGTCAGTTCCATCAACCCTACTGTTACTCGCTCCCTCCTTTACAGCGTCCTGCGAGATGCTCCCTCAGAACGCGGCCCGCAAAGTCGTGATGCTCAGTTGTCAGACTACCCTTCTTTGGACTACCAAGGCCTCTACGTGACTTTGGTGACTCTCCTGGATCTAGTTCCTTTACTACAGCACGGCCAACACGGTGAGCACTTCCTTGAAACCTTTGGGAATACATACGGATATTTGTGAATATGTATGATGCTGAGCAAGGGGCTTGGGAACTATTGCTGTAATAAATTGCTTGAAAGGGCTTTGTGTGGTTAAAGCCTTTCTGACACTGAAACTTGATTATGGTGTTTCCCGTACTATCATTTTCCACTGTTGTATTGCCAGAGGGATGCTATCCAAGTGGGTCAGTACCGGGGAGAATGGAGGCTGCAGAAAGGAGGAAGAATATAACAAGAAATTCTCTCTTCTCTCCTGATTGGCTTATCATGGGGACTCTTGTTGAAATTGTGATTGGGGAGCTAAGATTTAAAAATTTGCACCCAGAAAATGTAAGAAGTGGAGATTGAATAGCAGGCTCTAAGCCGCTGACTGATTCTGTGATTTTTGGGGACAAATCACAGAAACACTCTGGGACTCATTTTCCCTGACTTTAAAGTCAGAAGGTTTCATGAGAAGTAATCTCTAAGAGCTGTTCCCAATGTAACTAACCATCAATAGTTGTAACAAAATGTAGTACAAAACGTTGGTACAATATATGGTGGAGCTGTATGCTGTGTACAGTCTGTAGTATCAGTGGTGCTACATGTGTATGCATTATGTATACAGGATACGGTATTAGTGGTACTTAGAACAGAAGACTAAGGACATGCTTCTTTTCTCAACTCTTCCCTCTTTCTACTGTGTGTTCTAAGTCAATTTCATTATCTTGCTTCCTTACCAAATTCTTCCAATCCATAAAAAGGATTACAATAATACCTACTGCTTAACTATCCGATATATATTTGGGAGAATCAAATGGAAAACCATGCAATAAGAAAAGGGATTTTTGCAGAAAATGCACATTAGTTGTCTTAACTTTAAAGCCCTGATAATTTCTTCCATGGAAGTACGATAACCAAAGTTTCACTGTACAGAAAAATTGGAATTTTGAAAAATGGGTGAGTGGTGGGGTTATTTTGCCTTTTAGTTATGTTTAACTCTCCTAAGAGAATGCTTAATGGTTTATTTAGTACGATGTGTTCCTAATTTAAAAATTTTTTTAAAAATCTGCTTAGATAAAATTGATGAAATAATGAGTATTGAATTTGTTTTTTTATATATTTACCATTCTGTATTATAGTGAATATAAAAAGTGTAGAAATTTGTAAAGTTGCTTATTGTGTGATTCTGTAGCCATCTTAAGCCCAGCCACTTTTACTGTGATCCTCTGCCGGCTCAGAACTTGAGTGAGAGCATTCTGAACACAAGACTGCAGAGCTCACTCTGGCAGTGAACTTGTCAGTGCCTTTCCTTTGTGACTAACAGTTCTGAGCTCACTGGGGACCTGCCTGGTCCTGGGTTGGTCCTCTGTGTTAGGGCAGCTGCTCATTATCCTCAAAGGCCGTTGATTAAGATAAAGACATTTGATTTGGTAAATTGCAACCTATATAATTGCAATTAATGTGTAAATTGTGACAATTTTAGGGAAGAAGATTTGTATTTTTGCTGTTATACCTACAGCTGTTTTGTGACTTTATTCTTCGTTGTTATTATATTTAGCTATTGTGTTCTTGTTCTTCATAGTAGAGCTTAGAAGATAAGGGAAAACTCGCTAGACCATTCTAGTGAATGGTTTAGAGAAACATGCAGTATTGTTTCTCTGAGAGTGGTCTGAAGAACCTCAGAATCACTTAGGGAGTTTGGAAGATGGAATGCTGCTGGGTCCCGTCCTGGGATTTGAATAAGAATCACTGAAGGGGTGGATGCTGAGGATCTGGAATTTTAGCAAGCTCCCTGTGGACACACTGAATTTGAGAACCACTGCCCTATGGCTAGAGGCTGTGTCCTCCCACTGGGCCGGGTGTTGCATGGGGAGAGCCTTAGGCAGCCTTTTTGTCTCAGCTCAGCCACTAACTCTCAAGTGATCTTGGGCAATCACTACTCATCATCGGACCTCAGTTTCTTTGTATGGAAAATACTCCAGGTGGGCACTCGGGCCCCTTTCCATACTAATGTTCTGTAATTAAGCTAAAAAGACTCAGTAAAAACAGCCTCACTTAATTGTTAGTAAAACACCTGTGGATTTTCCATTTCATCGATTTGAGCCCAAGGGTGACTGACTCTGGCTCCCCAGTGTGCGACATGGCCAGACCTTCTCTGTTGTCAGTTGATGTGCCTTTGAGACGGCACATTAGTTCTAATGATAATCAGAAATAGCATTAGGAATCAAAATAACGCTAAGAAGGTAACTCTGCTGCAAGTCAAACAAGAGTCTAATCCTTTTCTATAATAAATGAATATGAAGACTGTTGAAGTCTTCACTGTTGAGTCTTAGCTGATGGCCTATATTTTGGTAGGTGCATGAAAATCACAATGTATGTTCCATGTAATGAGCTTTGGTCTACATACATTCTAAAACTAAAGAGTTATAGTTTTTTGAATGTCCTCTATTTTTACTCCTTGTGCAGGTAATAATAGTAACTATTAATATTAATAATAGTGGCTAATATTTGTGGAGCACACATTATGTGCTATGCCAAGCACTTTACATTTATCTCATTTAAATCTCCTAACAATCCTCCTAATGAAGTGAGGTAGGTATTATTACCCATTTAAAAATGTTGATAGAAAGATTATTATTAGGTAGCACTTCCGTGACAACTAATGACAAAATGCCCGGTTTGTGGAATACCAGCTTACGACTTCCTTTCTTAGACATGCTGTGTTGCTGCATTGCTGGAGGCTGGAGGTTGCAAATGACCTCATTGCCTAGGACTCAGATGTAGGACCATCGCAATTTAGTTCATAGAGCAGAAATAGCCTATTTTATTTCCAGTCCTGCCCTTGACCTTTCTAAAACTTCCATTGGGCAAATAATCTAACTTCTTTGGGCCTCAGTTATCTTGTGTAAAATGTAATGCAGGTAAAAATGCTGGAAGGATTTCAGAATTCATTTTCACATGGGAGGTGCTTTAAATTTATGAGATCAAAGAGTAATATGAATACCAAGTATTATTGAAAATTGATAAGGCATGCATGAAAAGCTCATGTAATAGATATTTATATTTCTTAATATAAATATTCATTGACCAGCTACTGTATACATAGCACACTATTCTAAGCAGTGTGTTTCAGAACACTTAATAGGAAGGAAGCAATAGTTGCTTATAATTTAAACCAGTTCATTAAAACTTAAAATATAAAATTAGCATATTTTGTTGATTGCAAAATATTCAGCGACTGATTACTCAATTCTGTTTTGTAGATCTTGGACAGTCAATATTTTATACAACTACATGTTTGCTACCCTTTCTCAATGATGATATTCTGAGTACTTTGCCCTACACGATGATATCAACGTTAGCTACCTTTCCTCCATTTCTGCACAAGGATATTATTGAATATCTTAGCACATCTTTTCTACCAATGGCTATATGTAAGTTCATTCTCATCTAATACTAGACTATTTTTGTGTATTATATGAATGGAAATTGCTGTTGCTCTTGTAGAGTTTCAAGATTTTAACAGATTCATTTGGTGTATATGTGTGCTATGATTTAAATTTGTCATTTCAGCATGAATATTATGATGAAAATCAAAGACATGAAAGATCATTATACCTTAGAATTGTTTTATTCACATAATTGGATCTTATAAAATAGAAAGAAAGAACATATCAAGGTGGTCTATACTTCCTATGTATCAATTACAGTATTTTTTGCCACTTTAGAAAAAAGTCGGAGTTAGCGTTGTTTCAGATGTAGAAATTCTTATCTTTTGCATCTGAAGGCAGTAAGGTGTGACAGAAAGAGCAAGATACAGTCAGAATGTGTAGAGTCTTGTCCCAGCTCTGTCCCTAATTTGCTGTGAGATGCTGGACAACTCACACAGTTGAAACCTCATCTGCAGAATGACAATCCCGTCAGCATTCCCTTGCAGGGGTGTTGTGATGATAAAATGAGTCAAAATTTATGAAAACACTTTGAAAAACCTAAAGCCTACAACTCATGTCAAGGTACAGTTATAAACACAGAACTGATTTGAATTCTGTTTTTCGCTTTTATAGACTTAATTCTGTAGGCTTTCCAGACATGAGAGCAAAGAGAAAAAGAAAAGTTGAGTAGTGGTTTTATGACCAAAATCCTTCTAAAGTATTTTTTAAAGAAACGGATTGTGGATCAATTTATGTTCCAGTGGATGTGGATCAATTTGTGTTCCAGCGGATAATCTGAAAAGATTGTGGGTTTAGGGGTCAAACGGATCTAGATTCATATCACAGCTCAGCCACCAGCTAGCTATGTGATCTTAGGCAAGTTATTTAACTTTCTGTTTCTTACCTGTTCGATGAAAATGATAAGTAATAATAGTTACTTCACGGGGTTGTTGTGATAATTAAGATGATTAACTTGGAACACTGGTAAAGTGCTAGAGCAATGCCTTAGTATGTGATGTGTTAGTTTCTTTCTCTCTTTCCCTCAACTCTTATTCTAGAAAAATACCTTTATTGGTTGCATTCATCTCCTAGAGATCATTATTCACCATTTTAATTTTATGTACTTATCAAAGTTGTTGCTCTGAACTACATTTGCTTATTTTATACTGAAGTTTAATTTTAGCTATGGAATTGTAATTTTTTTAAAAATTTTCTTGTCTTTCCAGCAAAGAGTCTGACTTCTGCCTAAATTACATAACAATTTGAAAAATTAGCAGACTGATCATACCATTCAAATTATAGAATATTTGATCATTCTTTTTTTATTGTTCTGTGTAACCTTACTGACAAGTACTTATTTATGGATGTAGTCTTAGAATTGCATAGTAATATTTTTAAAAGTAACTAATGTTAACTGTTAAACTTAGGCGTAGGAATTTTTGTTTTTTTGAAGAATCACAGGTGAGGCTGTATTTTTCTAATAATTAATCTAATTTACTGAATCCCTACTTCTTAGGAATAAGTTAATAATTTTGGGAGAGGCATTGAAAATATCAGGCCTCTGAAGTTATATTTAAGATCGATCAAGTATTGTGACATCTGGCAATTTGTTTCTTTACACTTGATTATTAATTTCTACTTAATTAGAAACACAGACCCCAAAACACAACTAGTAGTCACGTTAGAATCCTTACTTCTGCAAAAGTACAAACCTTGGCAACTGAGGAGAATAGTGAAGTAACTTGATGTTCATTTAAAGGTATCAACAAGTCACTTCATGTCCCTGAGACACCATTTTTTTCAACCACAAAGGAGGGGTTTGAAAAAACGTATTCACTCTCTAAGATTATTTCTGGCATAGTAACTCTAGTTTAAATAACATCAATCTTATTTTATATAAGAGGCACATTATCTTCCTCTAATCCAATGATTGCTCTGGTTCATGTGTTTATTTTGTTGCTCTAGTTTTAGTTTCTTAGTTTTGACTTTCTTTTCTTATCACCATTCCCGTGGTTCAATAGTAGCCAATCTTTGTCATCTTCAAATCTTTGAAAATAAATTGTAGCGCCAACCTTTACAGCAAATTCTATCGCTATTCAGGTGTTCCCTTTGCAGTTGTTACTGCACAAGGTAGATACAAAGACAGATTCACAGATAGAAGGGATCTGGTTCCAGAGAAGTCAGATTAAAATGGATCGATGTGACAATGTGTATCTGTTTATTTTATCCACGTTGTTTCTTTTTTTGGTAGTTGTTTCAGGTCTAGAAATTCTGACCAAAACAAGACAGGAGCATTTAACTTCTCCCAGAATATTTTTATTTCAGGACTGAATTGTTAGGATGAAGGATGGTACATTTTCTGAGTGCCTGATAAAGTCTTTGAGACAAAAAAGGCTTTTATCTCTTTGGTGTGGTATTCATGAGGTCAAACATAAAACATGGATGGTTTTTCTGGTGTTAAATGATTTGATCATTTAGGACCTAGAAGATGAAGTTCTGGGCCTAATGAGGCGTTGCAGTTCCTACAGAGTAAGAGGCCTGCTTGTGTATCAGATTTGTCTTCCTTGCCGTCTTCGTCAGTAAACCAAGTGCTGGGTTTTTACTTTTAAATGACTCCTTTGAGGTTCTGCAGAGCAAACTTTAATTTATTTATTATAAAATTTTCCTTTGACGTAGCTTTTCTTTTTAACTCCTTCCATAAATAAAATATATTTCTCTTTATTCCAAATGTGTGCAATATGTTTTATGCTTGTTTATAAAAAATATATTACAGGAGTTACTAAGAATTGAAAAAGTCATTTGCATGTCACCATAGAAACCCCTCTTTTTCCAATAGAGAATCTGTGATTTATGGACCGAATTGAAAGTGGATGTTTAGCAGATGATGCTTTGGCAGAGAAGAGAAAAAGCTGATTCTAAATGGACATTAATTGGTGTATTATTTAAAGATAATAACAAAGCTGAACAATTATGTCAGTTCAAGATGTTTCTAGTGTATCCTCGTATCTTGGACTGCACAGTCTCATCTACTTTCTTTTCTAACTTAAATTTTCTCAAAAAGTCACTTCTCCTCAGGAAAAATAAAGATTCACTCAAATCTTTGCATTGACCTAAAAGCAATTGTATAACTTCATTGAATGTCTGGTTCCAGATCATTGGCCCTAGATCATTTTTTTGTTCCATTGCTACTACTATAGAGTATGTGTGTTATGTTTCTGTAATCCTCCAAAGAGTCAGTAAGACATAGAAAAAAAAGACAGTAAAAAAATGAAAAATATTACTTATACTTAAATAATCTTTAATATGTGCAATCGATTTTATTAGCTAGTGATTGTTTTTATAAGGTAGGTCTTGTTATACTTTAAGAGATTTATACAGAAATCCAGAAGAGCCGAGATACAGTTCTTCGACTGTTGGTAAATCTCTTAAACTGCTCCATCTTTAGTTTCCTTAGCTGTAAAATGGTGAATAATCCTAACTTCCCCTGTCCACATCCCACATTTGTTGTGAAGACCATGAGATAACATATGGGAATAGCCTTTGAACACTGTTTGCCAGTGTATAACAGACCAAGTGCACAGTCAAATAAGAGACATGTCAAATCACGCTGCAACTAATTCCAATGTTCTGTTGAAGTTCACATGTTGTCCCGAAATTTTGCCATCTTATGTATTGCTTGAGGTAAGAGGCCATGTGCTAGGGCTCAAGGTTTTCTTCTTCTAGGGTTTGTTGTAGAATAGCAATAATTATTATAGCAGATTTCAAACTCAGAGAGACTTGACAGAAGACTTCTGTGGCGTTGATGGGCATTCTGTCTCTGATTTTTCACTGAGCTACCAATCTGCAAATACTTAGTGCTGCATAGACTTTGAGGTCATGTTGTCTTAGTCTTTCTTTTATGTTTAACTGATATGCCCTGCTGAAGGCGTGGATATCTTACGCTCAAACCTGGTTTCAGGGAACACAGTTCCCTCTGCTCACACAAACAGGAGGCCTGAGTAGAGGAGAGACCACTTGCTAATCCAGGCAATGCAGTCTGACAAATCACAGGAAATGGTTCTGTCATATGGTAAAACTGGCACCAGAACATGTTTCTTCTTCCCAGATGACTTCCTTACCTACACCCTTTAGAAAAATATAATGCCAGTGGGGTTTATTTCATTATATACCAATTCAGACCACTTCTTACCACCAATTGCCATCTAGACCTGTGGTCCCCAACCCCTGGGCCATGGCCCCATACCAGTCTGTGGCCTGTTAGGAACTAGGCCACCTGAGCTCTGCCCTGCCCCAACATCCCGTGGAAAAATTGTCTTTCATGACACCAGTTCCTGGTGCCAGAAAGGTTGGGGACCACTGATCTAGACCAGTCTGGTAGTTTCTGCACTGATCTCCCTTCTTCCCCTCTTAGCCCTCTTACTGCCTGTTCTCCACCAAAAAGCCAGAGCTGGCCGGGCTCAGTGATGCATGCCTGTGGTCCTAGCTACTTGGGAGGCTGAGGCAGGAGGATCTTGTGAGGCCAGGAGTTCAAGATCAGCCTGATCAACATAGGGAAACCCCCATCTCTACAAAAAAATAAAAAAAATTAGCCAGATGTGGTGGCACATGCCTGTAGTCCCAGTTACTTGGGAGGCCGAAGTGGAAGGATTGCTTGAGCCCAGGAGTTCAAGGTTGCAGTGAGCTATGATCATGCCACTGCATTCCAGCCTGGGTACAGAATGAGACCTTGTTTCTGAAAAAAATAAAAAAAAAATAAAGAAAATAAAGAAAACTAGAGCTATCCTTTGAACATATTAATCAAATCATGCCACTTTCTTCAGCAAACCCACTTAGCTTCCCATCACACTTACAAATCAAGTTAAGCATCCTTACTTGGTTGGCCCACAGGGTCCTCTGTGATCTGGCCCCTGCCTACCTTCCTGCTTTCATCTCTGTCTCCTTGTGTTCACTCTGCTCTAGGAGCCTCAGCCTTCTGCAGTTTCATAAAGACACTAAGATTTTGCCCTCACTCTATGCTTTGTCTTCTGTCTCAGATGTCCTTCTCCTAAGTGATCCCATAATTTGCTTCCTTACTTTCTTTAGGTCTCAGCTGAAACACTAGCCACGTCTTTGGAGATGCCCTTCCTTACCCTTGGGCTAAAATAGGACCTCCTATCACTTTCTATCTGTTCCGTTGCTCTGCTTTCTGTTTCACCACAGGTATCTGTTTGCCCTTTCCTGTAGAGCAGCACTGTCCACAGAACTCCCTATGATGATGGAAATGTTCTCTAAAAACATTTAAGATTCTGTACTGCCCAATACAGGAGCCACTAGCCCCTTGTGGCTCCTGAGCAACTGAAATGCATCTAGTGAGACTGAGGAACTGAATTTTTAACTTTATCGGATTTTAATTAATTTAAATTTAAATATTCACTTGTGACTATGGCCGCCATATTGGATAACACAGCTCTAGCATCTGAAGTCCATAAGGACAGAGACTCGTCTGTCTTTACCTCTGTAGCCTCAGGGACTGGGTCACAGGAGCTACTAAAAACAAACACTCTGGATAAGTAACCAGAGCATTTGTTACTTATGAGGTCAAGTGACTTGGACTGTAGTCCTAATAAGGTTAGGATTGGTGCTTTCGTGCAAGTGATCTCTCTTTTATAAAATGGCTTTTCTCATATACTTCCTTTTTTGGGGTTGAGAATAATATAAGAGCTGTACATGATAATGCATTAGGAACTATAAAATGCAGAAACATATTAAAGTATTGTTATTATTCATGGAGGGAAGCGATGATGGTAATGATTGTTCTGGTGGTGCTGGGAGAATAGGGAATAGGACTGAAGACTTTTAATTGTATTTCCTGAGCACAATATTAAATGTAAAATTTTCTTATTTTGATTAATTATCTTCTCCCTTCTAGCATATGTAGTTTTGGCTTTTTACACTCTCATGGGGACAAGCTGTACATCTGTTGACATCATGCCTTTTTAACAAGATTCAATAAATGATGTGTGCCTGTGCATGTTTATTAATTGAGAATTGTGGTGATTTTATTCAGTCTGCTAGAAGGCTAGGAAATTGCAAAGCACCGTCTGTTTATATAAGTATTGGAGCCAATTTCCTAGGGCTTGAGCTAGGGGGATGCTTTTGGCTTTATGGCTGGTCATACTTGAAGGAGAGCATGGATTTATAGGGGTCACAGGGACAGCCAAAGGTGGCTGAGCCATTTGGGCCATTCTCCAAATAGAATTCACCTAAATCATCTGAGACATTTGGGCACCTCTCCCATTTTTAAAGGCCTCCAGGTACAGTGGCTTTCAGCCTCCCTTAAATATAGTTTTCATTGTTGAGAAAGGCATATTATTAAAAAGTTTGATTCCTTAGGAAGAAAAAAAAAATTTTGGGATGAATTTACACAAAGGTGAAAGCACTTGTCCCAAAAGGAATATATATATGTGTATATATATATATAAAATTTTTTTTCTTGAAGATATCTGAGGCAAGACTTTCTTTTTTCTTTTCTAAACAAAAGGCAAAAGGGGCATGCAGTTATTCCTCCCACCCCTGGACACCTTACTGGGCATTTCCTTTCTTATCTCTCATCCGTCTAATAGTACTCTCAAAAGGAGATCCAAGACCAGCTTGCATCAGAATCATGTGGTGTGTTTATTAATTAAACACATAGTTTCCTGCTTCCAAAACTGACGGAAATAGCATCTCCAGATATGGGCCCTCAAGAAGCTGACTTTGGACAAGCTCCCTGGCCGAAGTGTGAGAGCAACTGCATCTTGTTCTCTAGCATTTGGCACAAAGTTCTTTTTCCTTGAGTAATCATATTTGATGAGTCAACTTAACCATCTAAGAGCAGAGAACCGATCTCCACATCTTTGTCTGATTCCTAATACTTACTTACGTTGCATAGCCAAACTAATCTATCTACCTGAATGTCACCTGCTTGGTGGGGCAGCAGCAGCCCAGCTGCAAGTGATTAATTATAGATGCGTTTTGTTTGTTTGTTTGTTTCTGTAAAGTTGTTATAAAGGCCACTGTCCTCTATGGTGCTCAAAGTCCTTTGTGTAAAAAAAAAAAAAAGAATCGAGTTAAATTTTCTTTGTCTCCTCTATTATATGACACATCTTTTAATGGCTCTATTATACCTGTGTTTTATTTTAAGTTGTCTTATCCCTTTTGGTGGATGTAGGTGAGATATTGTACTTTAATATAAAACAAAATAAAGCAGATTTTGAGGTTATCTGCTTTTTTTCTTGTTGCGCGTGTCAGTGGCCCTCTCCCTTATGGCAGGAATTGAGAGCTGACGTTTGGAGGGTGTTACGCTCTCTGCACACTCTCCTGTTCATGCTTGACAGTGCGCCACACAAGCCAAGTACAAAGAGTACATCTGCAATTGTCCCTGAGAAACGAGGAATTTATGTTATATTTCAGTGAGTCCTAATAAAGTTTCTCTTACTGTGGATTCTCTCTCAGTTATTGCCTTTGAAATAAGAAAGTCCTCTTGGGAGATGACATACTACCCCAAATGACTTCCATCAGCGCTAGTTTTGAATACTTAAAGGAGTTACCTGATACACTCTATTTAAAAAAGAGAGACAACTATAATATAGTGTTTGATGTCATCATACACAAGCCACTTGAAGATGTCTTAAACGCAGTTTGTAAGTGAAGACCGTGATTATAGAGCCGTAAGATGGATTTGGAAGGAACCGACTTGCTTTGTGTTTGAATACTTGTTGGCGTAGAGTAAAATGTTCAGTGACAGTGCTATTCACAGATTCAAAAAGTGCTTTTGTTCAAACAACTCAGATGGATACGAAGATGGTAAGCTCTGAAAAACCAAAAAAGTGGTTGTCATGGTAGGGAAGACACTGGTGCTGAAGTTACATGTGAAGGTTTGCATAAAACTGTTTAATGATATGTGAGAGTTGAAATGATTTTCAAATTAATACATTTTAATAATATACATAATTTAAAGTTTGTATTGTTACTAAACTAATAAGATACACATTTTAAGTAAACTATTATTTCATCTGCATCCCTAAAAGTTAATATATTCAAGTTGAGTTTAAAAACCTTCTATTTTTACTTTGTTATTGGAATAACCTTCAGCATGTCTTTATATCTGGGCACATAGAGGATTCTGTTTTTTCTTTCTAGATATAAACATCTTAGGAGTAGAAATCACATTTGAGTATAATTCTGAGAAAGCCATGACATCATATTCTGGCATTGTTCCTTCTTGTAGATTCTCACTAAATTTTACCGTGGATAATGACAACAATACCAATTGTATGCTAGGACAAATTTTGTGGTTTTATTTGTACAAAACTTCCATTGACTTGATTGGAACTTTTTTAAAAAGTTCCTTCTTAGCATTCATGCTCTATGCAAAGTGTCAAGTATTTATAAAGATTAAATTGTGTCTAATCAAAAACCTTTTGGTTTCAGTGGGTTCCTCAAGGAGAGAAGGTGTACCTGCCCATGTTAATCTCTCTGCATCATCCATGCTAATGATTGCAATGCAGTACACATCCAATCCAGGTAAGTGGAAACTTGAGTGGCTTCACTAATTCTAAAACCAATAATTAAACAAGACATCAAACAAGCGGACTAGATGTTCTGATGTGAGAACTTTTCTTGGTGGAATAGACAATTGGAGATGTGTTAGAAAACAGGCTTTTGAGTTGAAATAAATTTCCCTTGCTGATGGCTATTAGCAGTGATCTTGCTGATTAGTGATATTTTTAGAATATCTGAGGACACGATTTTAGAACACTGACTGGAAATTGGTTGAATATAAGTATACAGAAATAGTTAAATTAGAAATATAAAAATCTGTGGGCTGTCTATTCACTCTAATGATAACTTTTAATAGCTTTAAATAGCTAAGAAAATTGGATGTTCCTCTATTTCCCCTATCCCATATAAGTTATCAGAGAATCGTACCTGGGTCGTGCAGCCTGCTTGCTCATACAGGGGGTTTCTACTCCTTAACATGAACTGAAGAATCAGCTGGGCATTCGGGCTTGGTATATTCTACCTGTTATGATGTTTTCTTAACCTCTCCACTTTCAATTCAATCTGCAATTACTTTTTGAGTCAATTATTTGGAATGAACAGACTTGTGGCAACAATGGAGATAGCCTATTCAATAAAGCTAAGTATAAAATATATTAATAGATGTTCATTATCAAATTTATAAATCCTAAAACCATCTTTTCTTTATCCTTATTATTGTAAATTAAAGCACTTTTGTAGGTAAACCATCATAAACAAATGTGTAGCTTAATGAGTTATTATAAGGCTAACTCCCTTATAGTTTATTTTCATCTGGATCAAAAAATAGAACTTTGCCTCCTACCCCCGAGGCCCCACATGTGTCTCATATAATGATATTTCAAGCTACGATCAAACAGTAGACATTCCCACGGCTTCCAAGTTGGTCATTGTTTACAAATTGGTCATTGTACAAGAATTCAAGCTGTTAACATCCAATTTATATTTAGACCTAGGTTTTAAAATTTAACCTTTTGTATTAAATCTACCTTTTTTACTCTAAGAATTCTTGGTCTAAAGACATAATGAATGAGAGAATTAAAATATCCTGTAGATATTCATTAAATTTATACCACATTATGCACACAGAAGTCTTAGAATAGCATTACAAATACTGTTACTTCCAATATAATCACTAAAAACAAGTAAGAAGTTTGGTATTTGTTTTCTTCATTCTGCCTTCTATTACTTGCCATATATACATCATCTGAATATTTAGCTTTTTAAAAACATTCATTTAGCTTTAATTGTACAATTATTCATAGTTTTAATGTTCACCCCCATTGGTTTCTTTTATGTCTTTCAGATATTTTGATTGCCTGAAGCTCATTCTCTAGTAAAATCCCCAAGAAGGGTTCATTGGCATCATTACTATGTTCTTGCATGTGGAAAATAATTGTGCCCTGTGTGTTTGAAAGTCAGCATTGCTGGGTATTAAATCTTGGCTCACATTTTTCCTCTTGAGTTATCTTAAATATGTTGCTACGTTTCTTAGCACAAAGTGTTGTTTTTGATGAATCTGATGATAGTCAAGTTTTCTAGTGTAAGTTGCTTTTTATTTTTTGTTAAACCTACATGGCCAAATGAAATTTTTATTTAAAACTTCAGTAATTGTACTGGATGCATCTGTTTTTTTTAATTTCAAAAAAGTTTTCTTGAAACATATTTTTGCATTTTCTGTGCTCTTGCTTTTGTTTCTTTCTTCAAGGATTTCATTTTTTTTATTTTGGATTATTTTTTTACTTATCTTTAATATTTAACTATTTCTATCAATTTTTTTTACCTCTTATTCATCACTTTTGATTTATATTATTTTCCTCTTTTTATAGCTTGTCTCTCTTAAGACTTGACATCTCATATCTGAGTCTTTTTAATTTTGTTTTATCTGGTTATTTTATGTCACATTATTTTCTTATCACTATTAGCTCATTTTGAAACAGAAAATTATAGCTTTCATTTGTTCTATGGTAACGTCTTACATTTATTCAATAGAGATGCTCTCATTGTAGGGATTTTAGGCTGTCCTTTTTGTTGTTTGGTTTTTTCCTAATGTTAACTTTGTATGGAATTTGATCTTTGTATTAGTTTGCTAGGGTTTCCATAACAAAGTACCACAAACTGGATGGTTTAAACAACATAAATCTGTTGCCTTACAGTTCTGGAGGCTATAAATTTGAAATCGAGATGTTGGTAGGGGCGGTTTTGTCTGGCAGTCATGAGATCTGTTCCAGGCTTCTCTCTTTAATTCAGATAACTCCTTCACTTGTGACATAATAACTTTAAATCTTCACATGGTGTTTTCCATGTGTGAATGTCTACCTTCAAATTCCCCCTTTTTATTAAGACACTGGTCATACTGGATTAGGGCTCACACTAATGACATAATTTTATTCACTGTTTACCACTGTAAAACCCCTATCTCCTCCAAATAAAGTCACATTCTGAGATAGTGGGGGTTAGGACATCAACATATGAAATTTGTGGGAACACAATTGAACTCAAGAATTTCGATAGTTTTCTATTGCTTAACTTCGTTTGAATTTGGTTTTCCTAAACTTTTAGAAGCAAGTGTGGTTCAGTTTACCTCCTCTACCTTCACAGACATTTTTTTTCTGGTTTTTGAGTAGTGAGAGACCAAATGCATGGGTGATCTGATTTCTTAAGATTTCCTGGCTCTTTCATCTCTTCCACTTTTCTGTGGACTTTTGCTTTCTAGTATCTTTTTCTTACTAAATTTTGACTCCACTCTTAGCATTTTCTCCACAATATTGGGTGCTATCCTGGAAAGGAGTTCTGAACAGTGTCAAGTGCTAGTAGGTGACACTTTAGCCCCTGCAGATCTCTCCACGGACTGCTTGCACTCACCCTTCTGTGGACTGGACAAAACCTCTACCCATCCCAGCTACAATTCTGAAGTTGTCTCCCATGCCTTCCATTGAGTAACTACTGATTATTTTGGACCACTTCTTTTTCAGGTCCATCAGGTATCTGTCATTACCTTTTGCTTTCTCCTGCACAGATGCTTATGCCATGTAAAAAGAGAAAAAATTTTGTTTTATTTTTTACTGTGTATTGTGACCTTGTGACCTTGTCACCTGGCTTAGTTTTAAGAGTTGTTCCTGAGCTTTTCATTTTGCCTTCTATTTGCTCTACTTTTTTACATAGGGAGTTGAAAACAAAACTCCAAAATTATGCTGTTGTTGCTATATTCTCAGAATCACTCCGATAGCAAGACAATCGTTTGATTTATATTAATGCATTTACCTGCTCCAATATTCTTCTCCCCTTTTCATCCTCTTTTAATCTCTACTACGCCTTCATATGTTGTTTCAACCATTTAGTGCTGTCCGGGCAATGTGGCCTCAGTAAATCGTAAAGAAGTCATTATCATCTTTTGAATTCCAAGATAGTGTTTTAAAATCCCTGAAAATCATTATAGCTTGAAAAAGGGATTTTTTTTGATCTCCTGGAGTATGATTTTTACATTTTAAATTTGAAAGTTATTTAACAACAAACACCAGATTTAGAAAGAATTTTGCTGATTTTTGGGCCAAATTTTCTACTCTAGACTTGGTAGAGATTTCATGGCTGGGCTGGAAGTGACACAGGGAAAAGAAAACTGCATCTAATACTGTTGGAAATCGCTGGGAAGGGACTTTGATCTGATCTCTGGGGTTCGGAGTGTAATAGGGTGCATATTTTGGGAAAACGGGAGTGTAGAGATGATGTCCACCCTAATTCCTCCACAGCACTCCGATAGACAGTAGCTCTGTGGACACATCCTTTGCCAACTTGCTGTAGTGACAGTAGAGGAGAATTGGCTTGGGAAGGTGCAGGGACATGGAGAGAGGCCTGCTGTGACTGCTGTGGACCGGATGAGAAGAGCAGCAGCTCACCCAGAGGCCTTGCAGAGGGCGCATCAGTTTGTCAGGTCAGAGGCAAGCACCCAGACATCTTTCAGTAGTGATGAGAGGCTACACAAGCAGAGACTGATTCGGACTGTAGCAGCGGAGTTAAGATAAGATTTTTGTGGAATGTCAGCAGAGAGAAGAAAAAAACCAGAATGATGCAGTAATAGCATATGTCAGACCTCAGCAGGTGTCAGTGGGTGATCAAATACACGCACCAATTTTATCTCAGCCCATGGGGAAAAATAGCAGAGGTAAGTTCCTGTGTGATTTTGAAAGCACTGAAATGACTGTATTTATTTTGTTACTATAACATGGACTAGTGCTTAAAATAATGCTGGAGTTATTGGTGAAACACAAAGAAAATAAATTTTTTTAAGCATTTTCAAAATGCAAAAATCGACTATTTTGCTCTCTGATGTTCTTCTGAGGCTACCTTTCCCAGATAGCTCTCTGGTTGAAATGGTAAGTGAAGGGTAGTAGAGCCAAAGAATGGAAAAAAGGGGAAGGGCTTTTGGATTGAATGAATACATTAGTTTATATTAATGTTTATGACTTTAAAATACTATCTTTCTATATTGAACATTTTAGATAATAATGTTCGTATAATTGATATAGGGTATACTCTCTTGGCATTTGTCTTTGATTTATAGACAATAGAATCTTAACTGTCTGAGAACTCTAGGGAATAAATATTGAAAACTGTTAAAATTTTCCCTAATAGCTGAGGTTCCACTTTTTAAACACCAACAGTTTTACAGTTTTAGTGATTTGAGTTCCTTTCAATATATATTACAAATTTTCTATAATAATAAATAATATAGAATAGTATGGAAATATAGTTAAAGCTTTTCTTCCAGGCCTATGATCTCAAAGGTCCAAACTAATTATTTTATAACCCTTGTTTTTCTGACCCTCAGCAGCTGTAGTCATCAGTGACAGTTAGATGACGCTGTGACAGGTCAGGGTAGCTAGTACCATTTCCACTGGAGAGTTTCTTAGCCTTTAAGAAGAAATGTCCTAAGGGAACCTTTCTACAGGAGGTTGGAGAGGATTGGCACAAGAGTAATTACTTACCTAATAAGGAACATTTGTCAAATTAGATTTGTACGAATCAGAACTCTTACCCAGTAACAAGCTCTACTAGCAATTTCAAATATGCAAGCTGTCAAGAGGCAAAAGGAACACAGGGAACACCCAGACACACAGGGTGGTTCCTAGAGCCTTCCTTTGCTCCGTTAGTTATGTATTCTCAGAGAGTACACAGCTGAGTCTCTAAGTAAAGAATGTGAAATATTACCTCACACAGCCTGGAGCATTTAATTTATGAAACTGCTCCACTACACACCAGCTCATATAAGATTTTCCATAAATCCATAGATGCTGAGTTTATTTACCAAAAGCAACAGCATCTTATTTGGATAAGAATCTTCCTCCTAGCAAATATCACCGGTCTACTATTAAGAAGGACAGTTATTCATGTATGTTACAAGGAGAGTAGACTGTGCCATATAATTTTTCCCCAAAGCCAATAAAGGAGTGAACTGATTACAGAAGAGTTTCTTTTACCCCTGCCACCCAACCACCGACAGAGACAACTAGCCCCTTGCACAGACCTTTATTTATAACTCGCATTTAATACCAAGTATATATTTAAGTCTCTGTAGAAAAGGACCTTTGTATTGGAAGGAATCCTTAAGATTACCCTCCCTTAACACTTCAACACACCCCCCCCCACAGCATTATCTCATAAAGATTCACAATCTCCATTCTAACTGGATTTTATCTCTTTATCTCTTTTTAGCAGCTATACTGTTGAGGTACTCCATATTTTCTGAAATGCCTCAGAAACGGTCCTAAGGCCGCTTCTTGAATTGTTAAAGTGCTTCAGGGCTCAGTTCTGGGCTTCTTCCTTGTGGTTTCTCATTCAGTTCCATGGTTACAAATATCATTGACATGTAATTGAAGCACCCATTTATGTAATTCTTTTCTGAGCTTTAGACTGGTATACCAACCACCTTCTATATATTCCCACTTGAGGATCTGATATGTACGTCTGACTCACACACACACACACACACACACACACACACTTCCTTACATACCTCACATTTGTTCTTTGCTGTTTTGCCAGTATTTTGCATTTCGGTTGTGGCCACCATGTATCTCTGTAGTTGTTAACATCAAAAATACCAGAATTATAATTGAGTCTTTCTTTGTTCATCCTCCATTTTTAATTCATGACCAAGCCTGGTCTATTCTTATCCACACATTTTCTCTCAACTTTTACTGCTAATATCTTGGAATAAGACACTAATTTATCTTTGCCTGAGCTATGGCAATGATTTCCTAACTGGTTCCCTTTCATTCTTGCTCCATAAACTACTTTTACCACAGTGTGATGTTGTGAAAGATACATTTAATCCTAAACTCCGGTACCTCAGAATGTGATATTATTTGGAAATAGGGTCATCGCAGAAGTCATTAGTTAAGATAAGATCGTATTGAAGTAGGGTGGGATCCTAATCCCATATGTCCTTAAAAGAAGACACAGAGACATAGGAAAAGGCCACAGGAACATGGAAGCAGAGATTAGAGTTGTGCTGCTACAAACCAAGAAATGGCTCAAGTACCAGAAGCTGAAAGGAGCAAGAAGTGATCCTCCCTTAAAGGCTTAGGAGAGGACATTGCCTGGCTGACACCTTGATTTCAGAATGACAAAATCAAGATGAGAGAACAGATTTCTGCCATTTTAGACCCTCGGAAACTAATACGCATGTAAATCAGATTATGTTATTCCTCGGCATAAAGCCTTCCACCGAGGTATTGAAATCTTTGCATGGTTGCATGTCCTCTGTGATCTCATTTCTTTCTGTTCATCAAAACTATAACTCTTGCTCAGTGCCTCCAACCACAGTAGTCTCTTCTCTTTTCTTCCTCTGCAGACCAAATATTTTATTTCCTTCCTTGCGTATCTTTGCACTGAGGATTCTTCATGCTTTTTCTGTGGCAGGCTCCTTCCCATCACTCAGGTTGCAGTTCAAGTGATGTGTCTCCAGAGAAGACAACTGAGACCATTCTCTTTGTGCGCTCTCCTAATCATGCTTTATCACATTAGTTTATTTCTTTTATAGTGTTTTTGGCTACAATAGTATTTCGTTTATTAATTTTTGTCCTTCTAGTGTAGAATAAAAAAGGACATTATCTCTCTTGTTCAATATTGCATTCCTAGAATCTGCTAGGCACTCAATGAATTCTTGTTATATGAATTAATAAAATCCTTTTATAATATTAATACTAAAGGAGAAAGCTCAATATAATACCACATATTGTCAACTTTTTTCATTTTCTTATGCTGTGCCTTAAGGTAAGACATGCCACCTTGTCTTTTCCCTACTCATCTCTCCAATAAATAGTACTGTATTTGCTCACATTTGCTCATGTTTCTATATTCTTAGCTGCCAGCTCATAATTTAAATCTATATGAATGGGGTTCATTTGTAGATACATCTTTAATTGTAGTTACTTTTTATGTAGTTATTTTTTATTTGTAGTTATTTTTATAAACACCTTGAACTTTTTATGCTGCTGTTTGAAGATTACTGTTATTAGGAAGATCCGGAAATTCAATTCTGAGGATGACTGTCAATAAATAGAAATCTCTCTTCTTCATCCTATATTTTCACTTCTATTCTATTAGTTTTCAAAGGCAACAACAAGAATTGATAAAATAGTTTGGAGAATAATAGCAGAGTTTGAGGCTGGTTGTCTCTTGTACGGTAAACCCCATGAACCGTGCTCATGAAAATTGAGGCATCCATTTTGCTTTTTAAGGCACTTTTTTCTCCCTGGTCTTTGATATTATTGTCTGTTGAAATTCTAGGAAAGTTAAGGTTTGAATAATTGAGCCATTATACATTGCTAATTTGCCTATCTTTCTATATATCTATCTCCAGTCTTGCTTTTTTTATTTTTTTACATTTTAATCATGTTCTCCCAAGTACAAGAATACATATATGTATAGATATATTATGTGAGTGATGTGAGGTGACCAACTGTGTTGGCTATTCGGAACTAAGAAATTTTATTGTCGGGGTGCAGTGGCTCCTGCCTGTAATCCTAGCACTTTGGGAGGCCAAGGTGAGAGGATTGCTTAAGCTCAGGAGTTCAAGATCATCCTGAGCAAAAGTGAGACCCTGTCCCTACTAAAAATAGAAAATATAGTAGTCCCGACTACTCAGGAGGATCACTTGAATCCAGGAGTTTGAGGTTGTCGTGAACTATGATGATGCCACTGCACTCTAGCCAGGTGACAGAGCAAGTCTCCAAAAAAAAAAAAAAAAAAAAAAAAGAAAAAAATTTACTGGTAAAACTAGGATAGATCTTGGGAAAACTAACTGAGAAGGCTGGTCGCTCCAGTGGGCTAAGTATATTTGTCCCTTACATAAATATATTTTATGTATTATCACTTTTAACATGCACTCATAATAATTATATAAGATGGAAGTTTTTTAATTTCAAAATATTAAGGGGGTACAAATATTTTCTTACATCAATACCTTTTATAATGTTTAAGTCTGGGCTTTAATGTGTCCACTATCCAAATACTGTTCATTGTACCTGATAGGTAAGTTTTCACTCCTTCCCCTTCCCCACTTCTTAATTTCCAATAACTTTATATCTCTTTGTGCCTGTGCATGTCCATTGATTAGCTCCCAATTATTAGAAAGTTAATGTGGTGTTTGTCTTTTCATTTCTGAGGTACTCTGCTTATGATAGTGATCTGGTCTCCACTTGCATCCAAGCTGCTGCAAAAGATGTTATTTCTTTCCTTTTTATGGCTGAGTACTCCATGGTGTACCACATTTTCTTAATCTGCTTATGAATTGATGGGAACTTAGGATGATTCTACATCTTTGAAATTGTGAATTGTGCTGCAATAAATATTTGAGTGTATGTGTCTTTTAGGTGAAATGACTTCTTTTCCATTGGATAGATCCCCTGTAGTGGATTGTTTGATCAACTGGTAAGTCTACATTTATTTCTTTGAGGAATCTCCATATTGTTTTCCATCGAGGTTGTACTAATTTGCAGTCCTACCAACAGCGTATAAGTGTTCCTTTCTCTCTGCATCCATGCCAGCATCTAATGTTTTAGGACTTTTTAATCATGACCATTCTGACAGGAATATGGTGGTATCTCATTGTGGTTTTAATTTGCATTTCCTTGATGATTAGTGATGTTGAGCATTTCTTCATATGTTTGTTGACCATTTGTCTATCTTCTCTTGAAAAACTTCATGTCTTTTGCCCACTTTTTAATGGTGTTGTTTGTTTTCTTCTTGCTGATTTCTTTGAGTTCTTTGTAGATTCTGGATATTAGCCCTTTATTCGATGCAGAGTTTTCAAATATCGTCTCCCATTCTGTAGGTTATCCATTTACTCTGTTGATTATATCCTTTGCTGTGCAGAAGCTTTTCAGTTTAAAGTCCCATTTATTTATTTTCATTGTTGCTGTATTTGCTTTTGAGGTCTTAGTGATAAATTATTTGCCTAGCGTCAATGTCTAGAAGAGTTTTTCTTTCATTTTGCTCGAGAATTGTTATGGTTGCATATTTTACATTTAAGTCTTTAATCCATCTTGAATTAATTTTTGTATATGGCAAGAGATAGGGGTCCTGTTTCTCCGGCATGTGACTATCCAATTTTTCCGACACCGTTTATTATCCCTTTAATCCAAATAAGAATTAAAGAGCAGTCGCTACATGTCCTACACTACACAACAAAACTCTGCTGAAGCTTGAGGTTAAACTTAGCTTTGTCTATTTTCAGAATATGAGATCTTTAGATTGTGCAGGAATAGATGGATTCCAACCATATCAAATTGTGACTCATTAAAGGTGACCTAATGAATAAATACCCAAAAAACAACTAGTTTTTCTGTGGCCTGAGTATTCTCAAGATTTGTGCTGATATTACTGATTTTTTTATAACTGTATCATTTATACAAAACTGAAAGAATAACATTTTATAAAATCTGCCCCCAAATTAAAATGTTTTTGTCCAAATCGCTCTTTCTCTGAAATCTGTATACAGCTTTTTAAACTGCTGCAATAATGTTACTATTTCATTAAAAAGGTCATGATTGCAAATACGATTAAATAAAATCTTCAATCTAGGTTTCATCATGAAAACTGCTTGACCTCTCAAGGTAAAAAAAAAAAAAATCCTCATATATTTCTATCCAAAATATCTACACTATGATGTGGTAAAGTGAGTTGATTGAAGATTATATGTCACAAACTGGATAATTTTGACTACCACTAGATTACCTGTACATATTATGCACACATCACAACAGCTAGAAAATGAAAAATAAAAAATAGTAACAGTCAATTTATACATTTCATATTATACCTTAATTATCATAAATTTCTTGAGCACTTAATATCGTTAGAGAAATGTTTCATATCACTAATATTTTAAACAAATTATAAATGCTTTTTATATTTGGCACAATATAACACAAAAATAAATCCAATAACCATAGTTAATATGTAAAGATTTGGATTATACTTTTTAAACAATTTAAAATTCAAAGCATTCATGCATACTTCAGTCTATATTTCTTTGAAGGAAATGTTTCCAGTGGTAGTTCATTTCCCTACAGCATTGTATTTTTATCGAGAACACGGCCTCTGTATCCAGACAGTTTGTGTTTGAATCCCAGTTCTGCCAATTGTGAATTATGTAGCCGTAAATAAGTTACTGAACTTTTCAATGCCTTGGATCGCTTGTCTTAAGGCTCTTACTCCTTTGAGTAGTTGATTAAATGAGTTAGTATCTGCAAATCACTCAGAACTGTGGCTGACATAATGAGTTTACTCACGTGCCATTTTATATATAGTCTTTGATTTTTAAATAAACTTATAGACTATATTGCAACATTGTATTATTCTCAATATAGGCTTTATTTTATTTAGTATTACTAGCACATTTTGAAATATCTCAAATATATTGTTGGTGAAATTAGAACTTAATCAATAAATGGGTTTGAATTTCTTCAGTGAGGCTGACCATCAATCTTTACTCCCTTACATCTAAATTGCAACAAAACTGGCTATTTCTCTATGTTGTTGAAGTGAATAGCTGACACATTCCACATACTTGTGGAAAGAACTGTTACTGAGCATGACCCAGAGGCACAGCAGTCAGCAAAAAGGTTCTTAGTCCTGTTAGCCTGAGGAATGTGTGTCTCTAACAGATTGCCAGGAAAGATTAACGGCTGCAGGTAGAACAGCTGCTCGTTCAAACAATTTTGATCTTTTTATATCTTGTGTTCATTCTGTTTTCCGGGTGGAACTGGCCCACTTGTTAAGGAGAGCTGCAGGTAGTCCAGCTGCTGGTTCAAAGAGTCTGGTCTTATATATGTTTTGTTCATTGTGTTTTGACATGGAATTGGCCCAGTTGTTTTTGTAAAGCCCCCAAGGGAAAGTTTTTACAAAATAGTTTCATAACCTTTTCAAAGAGACAAATATACCTCCCATTTTTACTTCCTTTGGCAAGTAAAATAGGCCATTCAGGAAACCCCATTGTAAAACTTTTGCCTTAAAATGCATTGAAGAGAGTAGTATGTAGTGCAATAATTTAATCAGGAAACGGATTAAAAATAAAGACTTTATGCTCAACTTTTTCCTCTTTTTTCTTTAAATAGGATATGTGGCCATTACAGTAGAGATACCTGCTTTTGTTTGTGCAAAGGAAGGTATTGGTGTGCAATAATTTCACCGAAATAAAATTATGTTGCTGAATCAAGCTGTAGAAGAAATTAATTGGCCTTTAATACAGGACTTTTCCAAACTCATAGTTTTCGGGAGGGTGAAGTGGCTGAAAATTGAGGGGAGAATCCAGCAAAGACAGGAGTCCTAAAATTTGCGTATCAGCTCTCTTTAAATCTTTGTCTCTGAAGTTCATGTGTTTGTAGATTCCTGCTTGTGTCTGTCAGTATGGGCTGCTGCAACAGTATATCACAGACTGGGTTCCTTAAGCTACAGAAATTTGTTTCTCACAGTTTTGGTAGTCGGGGAGTCTAAGTTTGGAATATCAGCATGGTCTGTTCTAGGGAGGGCCCTTTTACCGGTTTGCAGATGGTCATTTTCTCATTTTCATCATATGAATTTGACGGGGCACAAACATTCAGCCCACGAAAGTGCTATGTTCCAGCTGCCATCAAAAATGGTAACCGGAAAGCCTAAAGAACTTGGCAAATGTTCCAGCTGGTGCTTAATCCAGTAGAAACGAATTTTGCCATTCGAGTTCTACCCAGTTAAATGGACTTGATAAACATAACAAGCTTTAACAGATCTGCATTATCCAGTATTAAAACCAAACCTCTGCACCTGCAGTGCCCAACTCCCGTGCTGCTGACCTGTATGCGTGTGTGGCCTGTTAGGAACCGGGCTGCACAGCACAAAGTGAGTGGCTGGGGAGCGAGTGAAGCTCCATCTCTATTTACAGCCTCTCCCCATTGCTCGCATCCCGCATAAGCTCCGCCTCCTGTCAGGTCAGCGGTGACATTAGATTCTCACAGGAGCGCAAACCCTACTGTAAACTGTGCACACAAGGGATCTAGGTTGTGCTCCTTATGAGAATCTAATGCCTGGTGAACGAAGGTGGAGCTTAGTGTCCATAAAGCATCAGTGGATTAATAAAATGTAGTATATGTATACCATGGTGTACTACTCAGCAATAAGAAAAAATGGTGAACTAATACCTCTTGTATTAACCTGGTTGGAAATGGAGCCCATTCTTCTAAGTGAAGTATCACAAGAATGGAAAAACAAACACGACATGTACTCACCATTAAACTGGAACTAATTGCTCAATAGTTATGTGCACGTATGGAAACAACATTCATTAGAAATCAAGCAGGTGGGAGGGGGCAGAGAGGATGGGTAAATTCAAGCCTAATGGGTACAGTGGACACTATCTGAGAGATGGGCACACTTTGACTCAAGCGATACAAAAGCAATTTATGTAACCAAAATGTTTGTACCCCCATAATATTCTGAAATAAATAAAATATGGACGGTGTGGGGTTCACAGTGGAAGCAAGGATATATTAGGTACCTATTGCAATAATACAAGACAGACTGGACTTCTTGTATGACGGCATCACAACAGTTACATTGCATTTACCTTTCTGGATTATAATGTAGCCACTTTAGGTCACTTTTTAGTTGTTTATTCTGTAGAAGGCCTAAGAACTGCGTCATGTATTAATGATATTAAATGATTAGGATGCATCATTTGGCATAGGTAAATGAAAGGAAAAACCAGGTTTTTGTTTGTTTGTTTTTTGTTTTTTGAGACAGAGTTTCACTTTGTTGCTCCAGGTAGAGTGCAGTGGCGTCATCATAGTTTACTGCAACCTCAAACTCCTGGGCTGAAGCGATCCTCCCGCCTCAAACTCCCAAGTAGCTGGGATTACTAGACACACACCACAATGTCTGGCTAATTTTTCTATTTTTAGTAGAAACAGGTCTCCTTCTGGCTTAGGCTGTTCTCAATCTCCTGAGCTCAAGAGATCCTGTCTCTTGGCCTCCCAGAGTGCTAGGATTACACGCATGAGCCACCGTGCCCAGCTCGAACCACTATTTAATTTTTTTCTCTCTACTTCTTATAACACTTTCAGGGCCTTGTGAAGAGACAGATTTTCTTTAACGTATAGCAAAATTGCCCATTTTTCATACTTAAAGATGGTTAAGGCCTTCACTTTCCTTTTCCTAAAGTTATGGCACTTTATTATAAATTTAGGTTGGGCCCTTGATTTCCAAATACAGAAGCATTTGGAAGTGCTTCTTCAAGTGGAATATTAGCACACTATTCAAGCATTCAGATGTTTTACCATTCACCTTTCATAAACTTATCACAAAAACATGCTGATGTTTTATATTTTTATAATAAAGATGTCTTTTGCTTTTATTCATACTTTGATAAATGAATTGATGTTTGATGGTTAATTAATGTGCAAGGCTGCAAATGTTCAATCAGTTGATCAAAATTGTGTGAACAAAGCTCTGCAACTGTACTGGCATGTCAGTCAAGAATGTAAGAAAACACACACACAGACACACACACACATACACACACTCTAGTCACACCAATGACCTCATTCTTATGTTCTCTAATGCAAAAGTAAAGTTGGCCCTGACAGCTTACATTTCTGTGGGGACTACTGGCTTTTCTTGGGCTAAGAGTTATTAGGTAGACAATGAATTCAAATTTAAAATGTTCTTATATCCTGGTATCAGAGTAGTTAAACACATGTTTTATTAATGCACACATATAAGTTCAAATTAAAATTTTGTATTTAACATATATGTGAAATTGGAAAGTCACTGAATTTCCCTAAATTTCAGTTTCTTCTGCTTTAAAATGGAGAAAGTTACGGTCTCTGTTTCACTGACGTGAGAAAAATTAAATGAGACCGTCCACATAAAGAGGTCAGCACATTTTCTGTCACAGAATAGAAATTCAGTAAATGCTAGCTATTGTCACTATTGTTACCGTCAGACTTTATATTAGGGTTATTGTTAGTGTTATGTGTGGAATTTTGACCACACAGGAAAAGGCAGCATCTGCTTCTCTCAATAAAGCTGACTTAGCTTGAAATAAGTCTAAATATAATAGGTAGAAAATAAAGAGAATTTTTAAGTAGTTGTATAAAGATACATAAAAGTATGTCAAATCAAGTTCAAAGCAAAGCATGTCTTCTTTAAAGGGAGATTTTTATATATATATATATATATATATATATATTTTAAATATCAGGTTATGCTTTCTTCAGCACACATTTATACCCTTGACCTCAAGACATTTAAACAGGGACCAAAAATATGAATTCATCATATTTTACTTGTCAAAAAAATAGATGCATAAATCTTGGGTATAAGAGAGAGATAACTTACCTTTGATTTTCAGGATGAGAAAAATGGAACAAAAATATAATTAAGTATTGTTTTAACGAAGATTATACAACTTTACTTCTAAATTCCGCATATTTTCAATGTTTGCAGGAGGATCCATATGCATTTATAAGGTTTTTTCACTGCATTACTTTTATCTTTGCTCTTTACTGAAGAAAGGGCAGTTGTGAACTTTTGATGACTTAGTATGTATTGTTGAAGAGGTGTGATCTGAGTAATTAAATGTTACTTGAAAAAGAAAATAGATTTACCTACTGCTCACACCTTTTCAACTCCTTTTTTAAAGCTTTAAGAACTGTTGTTCTGAAATAATACTGACACTTCTGTTAACCTCAAT
This sequence comes from Avahi laniger, assembly GCA_963575035.1. Lineage (NCBI taxonomy): Eukaryota > Metazoa > Chordata > Mammalia > Primates > Indriidae > Avahi > Avahi laniger. The sequence continues at coordinate 49,784 of CAUYSK010107314.1, read as the reverse complement.
ATACAGTGTTAGGGGAAAAATATAATTTTGATTCGTATGCTGTTATGTGAGTTATTTTATAGACTATCTCTTTATCTCTTTAGTTTTGAGAGTAAAAATCAACACAAAATACAAATTTAGAATACAAATACTTTGTCTTTATAGATAACATATTGAAAATGTACCAAAATATCTCAGTGGAAATTTTTGTCCCTAATACTGCCTATATTTGATCTTTTTGATAATTTTATGAGATATTTGAGTATTAGAGCATTTAATGAATTCAATTACAGTAGAGGCGTGCTGGCTCTCAGATCCTATCCTGAAGCATGAAGGCTAATTACCGTTAGTTTATTTAGATGGCTACAAGCAGCACAATTGGTCATAAAGTTATATAGTCCTTTCCAAAATTCAGGCACGATGTTTGACTCAAACATTCCTGCGTCAGTGAATTCCATTTTTGTTTTGCAAACAAACCAATTCTTTTGAGCATTTGTGTATATAAAGATTATTTATTTATATTTATTTTCTTTTATTGTAATAGATAGATTTTGCAGGACAGTAAAAAAGAGGCAAATTTTTTTTTTGTTGTAGAACAATCTGATTTTTTATTAAAACTAATCAATAAATTCCATTAATTTAAAAACAGAAATATTAATTCCAGTTATTATGCAGAATGACTATTTCACATGTTTTCTATATCTTGTTTCTTTTTAAATTTTTTTATTTTTAATTATGGGTACATAATCGTTGTGTATCTTTATAGGGTACATGTGATCTTTTGATTCAGGCGTGCAATGTGCATTATTCAAATCAAGGTAATTGGGGAGCATCCATCACCTCAGGCATTTAACATTTCTTTGTGTTAGGAACATTCCAGTTTCACTCTTTTGGTTATTTTAATATATACTCTAAATTATTGTTGATTATAGTCACTGTCACTTGTTGTGCTATCAAATACTGTTCATTCTATATAACTGTTTAACTATATTTTTGTACCCATTAACCATCCCAACTTTGTCTCCCTCTCCCTGCTACCCTTCCCAGCCTCTAGTAATCATCATTCTACTCTCTGTCACCGTGAGATCAATTGTTTTTAATATTTAGCTCCTACGTATGGTGAGACCATGCAAGATTTGTCTTTATGTGTTTGGTTTATTTCACTTAACATAATGTTCTCCAGTTCTATCCATGTTTCAAATGGCAGGATTTTATTCTTTTTGTGATTATACAACATTCCATTGTGCATTCTTTATCCATTCATCTGTTGGTAGACACTTAGGTCGATTCCATATCTTGGTTATTGTGAATAGTGCTGCAATGAACATGGGAGTGCAGATATCTTTTTGATATACTGAATTCCCATTCTTTTCTTATACACCCAGCAACAGGATTGCTGGGTCATACAGTAGTTCTATTTTCAGTTTTTTGTGGAAGCTACATACTGTTTTCCATACTAGTTGCACTAATTTACATTCCCGCCAACAGTGTACAAGGGCTCTGCTTTCTCCATATCCTTGCCAGCATTTGTTATTGCCTTTCTCATAAAAGCCAATTTAACTGGGGTGAGATGTTATCTCATTCTAGTTTTTCATTTGCATTTCTCTAATGACTGATGTTGAACATTTTTTCATATATCTGTTAGTCATTTGTATGTCTTCTTTTGAAAGCAGACTATTCAGATCCTTTCCCAGTTTTTAATCAGATTATTTTATTTTTTCCTGTTGAGTTGTTGGAGCTCCAGATGTATTCTAGTTTATTAATCCCTTGTCCTATGGGAAGTTTGCAAATATTTTCTCCCATTTTGTGGATTGTCTCTTCCCTTTGTTGATTGTTTTCTTTGCTATGCAGAAGCTTTTTAGCTTGACGTGATCCCATTGGTCCATTTTTGTCTTGGTAGTCTGTGCTTTGGGGTTATTACTCAAGAAGTCCTTGCCCAGACCAAGGGCTTGAAACATTTCCCCAATGTTTTCTTTTAGTAGTTTCAAGTTTCAGGTCTTAAATTTCAATCTTTAATTCATTTCGATTTGATTTGTGTATATGGCAAAAGATACGGGTCCAGTTCTGCATATGGATATCTAGTTTTCCCAGCACCATTTATTGAGGAGACTGTCTTTTCCCCATTGTATGTTCTTGTCACCTTTATTAAAAATAAGTTCATTACAGATGTGAAAATTTATTTCTGGATTCTCTAGTATGTTCCATTGGTCTATGTGTCTGTTTCTATGCCAGTATCATGCTGTTTTGAGTACTACAGCTCTGCAGAATAATTTGAAGCCAGGTAATGTGATTCCTCCATTTTTGTCCTTTTTGCTCCGGATGACTTTGTCTACTCCGAGTCTTTTGTGGTTTCATATAAATTTTAGGATTATTTTCTCTATTTCTGTGAAGAATGTCATTGGTATTTTGATGGGTATTGCATTGAATATGTAGATTGCTTAGCGTGGTACGAATATAGTGACAATATTGGTTTTTCCAATCTGCAAGCATGAATTCTCTTCCATTTTTTTTTTTTTTTTGGTCCTTTTCAAATTCTTACATCAATGTCTTATAGTTTTCATTATAGAGCTCTTTCACTTCTTTGGTTAAGTTTATTCCTAGGTATTTAATGTCATTTTTAGCTATGGATTACTGTCTTGGTTTCCTTTTAAGATTGTTTACTGTTGGCATATAGAAATATTACTGATTTTTGTACATTGATTTTGTATCCTGCAACTTCACAGAATTTGTTTTTCTGTTCTAATTGTTTTCTCATGGAGTTTTTGAGTTTTTCTAGAAATAAGATCATTATCAGCTACAATCAGGATAATTTGACTTCTTCCTTTCCAATCTGGATGCCCTTTATTTCTTTCTCTTAACTTCTTTAGCTAGAACTTCCAATAAATACTATGTTGAATAACAGTGGTGAAAGTGGGCATTCTTGTCTTGTTCCGTATCTTAGAGGAAAGGCTTTCAGTTTATCCCCATTCAATAAGATACTAGCTGTGAGTCTGTCATATTTGCTTTTATTGTGTTCAGGTTAGTGCCTTCTATATCCATTTTTTTTTTAGAGTGTTTGTCTTGAAGTTATGTTGAATTTTATCAAATGCTTTTTCAGCATCAATTGAAATGATCATATGGTTTTGTCCTTTGTTCTTTTTATATGATGTATCACATTGATCGATTAGTGTGTGTTGAATAATCCTTGAATCCCTGGGATGAATCCCACTTGACAATGGGGAATAATCTTTTTAATGTGTTGTTGAAGTCAGTTTGCTGTTATTTTGTTGAGGATTTTTGCATCTATATTCATCAGAGATATTGGCCAATAGTTTTCTTTTTTTCGTTCTGTCTTTGGTTTTCATATCAGGGTGATACAGGCCTTGTAGAATGAGTTTGGATGTATTCCCTTTGCCTCAATTCTTAGGAATAGTTTAAGTAGGATTGGTATTAGTTCTTCTTTGAATGCTTGGTAGAATTCAGCAATTGTACCCATTAGGTCAGCTTCTATCTTGTTACTTGTTATTGGTTTATTTAGGTTTTGGATTTCTTCCCGGTTTAATCTTGGTAGGTTGTACGTGTCTAGGAATTTATCCATGTATTGTATTTTTTCCAAATTATTTGAAAGATAGTTTCTCATAGTAGTTTCTAATGATCCTCTGAATTTCTGCAGTATCAGTTGTATTGTCTCCTTTTTCATCTCTGATTTTATTAATTTGGGTCTTCTCTCTCTGTTTTTTTAGTTAGTCTAGCTAAAGGTGTGTTTATTTTATTTATCTTTTCAAAAAACCAACTTTTTGTATTTGATCTTTTTTATTTTTTATTTTTGGTTTTAATTTCATTTATTGCTCTGATCTCTATTAAGGCTCAGATCTTTATTATTTCTTTTCTTTTCCTAATTTTGTGTTTGGTTTGTTCTTGTTTTTCTAGTTCTTTGAAGTGAATCATCAGGTTGTTTATTTGAAGCTTTTCTACTTTTTTGATGTAGATACTTATTGCTATGTACTTTCCTCTTATTACTGCATTTGTTTTATCCATAGATTTGATATGTTGTGTTTTCATTTTTATCTGTTTTGAGAAATTTTTTAATTTCCTTCTTAATCTCTTCATTGACCCACTGGTCATTCAGGAGCGTATTATTTAATTTTCATGTATTTGTGTATTTTCCTCTTATTGATTTCTAGTTTTATTTCATTGTGATCAGAGAAAATACTTGATATGTTTTGAATTTTTAAAGATTTATTTTGTGGCATAATATATGGTCTGTTTTTTAGAATGATCCACGAGCTGAGGAGAAAAAGAAGTGTTCTGCAGCTGTTGGAAGAAATGTTCTGTACATATCTATTGGGTCCTTTTGGTCTGTAGTGCAGATTCAGTCCAATGTTTTTTGTTAATTTTCTGTCTGGATGATCTGTCCAATGCTAAAAGTGAGGTGATGAGGTCTCCAATGATTATTTCATTAGGGTCAATCACTTTCTTTTGCTCTGGTAATATATGCTTTATATATCTGGGTGCTCCAGTGTTGGGTGTATATGTATTTAGAATTGTTGTATACTCTCGTGAAATCAACCGTTTTATCATTACATAATGACCTTCTTTTGTCTCCTTTTTTGGTTCTTGTCTTAAAATCTATTTTATCTCATGGAAATATAGCTACTCACACTCTTTTTTGGTTTTCATTTGCATAGAGTATCTTTATCCTTCCCTTTCTTTTTAGTGTATGTGTCTTTATCGGTGAAGTATGTTTCTTGCAGGCAACATATAGTTGGCTCTTGTTTTTTTTATCCATTAAGCCATTCTATGTCTTTTGGTTGGAGAGTCTAGTCCATTCACATTCAATGTTATTATTGACAGGTAAGGAGTTACTACTACCATGTTGTTTGATTTATGGTTATTTTGTGGTCCTCTCTTTCTTTTGTCCTTCCTTCCTGGTTTCTTTTGTTAAAAGTGATTTTCTATGGTAGTGTGTTTTAATTTCTTGCTTTTTATATTTTGTGTACCTGTTGTAGGTTTTTTCATTTGAGGTTACTGTGAGGCTTGCAAAAAACATTTTAAACATATAGCAACTCATCTTGCAAACAAACAGATAAAGAAGACAAGAGAAATCTAACATCAATTCTACCCTTTAAGTCCACCCCCTCTCTTTTTAACTTTTTATTGTCTCCATTCATATCTTTTTATATTATCTTTTTAAAAGTTGTAGTTAGTTTTGATAAGTTTATATTTTAATCTTCTACTTAAGATATAAATGGTTTATACACTGAAAGTATAGCAATATAGTATTCTGTATTTGTGTACTGACAGTTATCAGTGAGTTGCATACCATGTGAAGATTTCTTATTGTTCATTAATGTCCTTTTCTTTTATATTGAAGGACATCTTTTAGCATTTATTAGGTCTGTATGCTCTTGAAATACGAATGTAGACTAATATAATTCATTTATAAGTTTTTTATGATAAAGAGAAGATTTTTCTAAATCAGATAAACCTGGGTTTAAAGTTCATCACCACTTCTTAGTAGCAAAAATTTGTGTGATGTCTTCTTTGTCTCCTATTTTTGAGTTAAGATCAGTCGTTTGCTCACTGTTAGCATGGAGACCATGATGTGCTTCAAGTTGTTTTAGGAATAAGTCAACTATTTTGCATTAAATCCCTACCGCTGTGCCTGGCTAACATTAAGAACTTATTGAAACTTTGCTGTCTTCATTGTCTTTCCCCTCTTCTCTAAGATGCCACTTAATGCCAACATGTGTCATTTCCCTGCCCTTTTTCTCTCTCTTTCTCATCTCTGTGTCTGTCTATCTAATATATCTATCATCTTTTACAGAGCACCAAGTATTTATTCACTAACATAATTGACAACATAGTAAGTTTTTTGTGACCTCATCCGAGCTGAGGAAAAGATAATGCTAGATGAGGATCCTACATAAACCACTCATTGAAAAGTTCAGATTATCATATCAGAGAGAGATGAATCCACCTCTATCATTATTACTTTGAGAAAGTTATATAATTTTCCTAAGCCTTTGTGTAAAAAATTAAAATTAAAATACTTGTGAATTGTTTGTGATATTTACAATATCTGGCACATATATAATGAAACATTCAATACCTGGTAGCTGATATTTTCATTGTCACCCCTGAAACTACTAGTTTCATGATACAACTGATAATTTATTCTGTGTACTTCTAAGGACTGATTTTAATATAAATAGGGAAGCACTGGATATACATAGATATTTATGTAATTTTAATACATGCTTATAATTATTGTTTTTGAAAATTTTTAAGAAAGAAATAGGCCAGTCACAGTGGCTCATGCCTATAATCCTAGCACTTTGGGATGCTGAGGCAGGAGGATCTTTTGAGGCCAGGAGTTCAAGATCAGCCTAAGCACAAGTGAGACCCCATCTCTACAAAAAATATTAATAGAAAAATTGGCCAGGCATGGTGGCATGTGCCTGTAGTCTCAGCTGCTTGGGAGGCTGAGGCAGAGGGATCCCTGGAACCCAAGAGCTGAGGTTGTAGTGAGCTATGAGGACATCACTGCATTCCAACCCAGGTGACAAGGTGAGACTCTCTTTCAAAAAAATGATTATATTTACATATATATGTATACACACAGTATATATGTATATATAATATATATATATAGTTTCTATAATCTCTAGGTAAAGTCAAATTTTAGTTCCCTAGATTTAACTGGTTTAATAAATGAAATTCTGGAAGCCTAGAGAGATTTAGCCAAGGTCTGCTTCTTTAAGTCCATACCAATTCCCTCATTTGTTTTTGATTTATCATAGTCTCAGATTTTATACTCCTCTACTTACAAAATTAAATTAAATTGCTTAGCTTGCACTTATTGTCCTATCCCAGTCTCCCTGCTCAGTGGACTTGTAATATTAATACTTACTCAGACTTAAGCTTCCCATTAAAAACAAAAAAGAGTTTAATTAAGGTTTAAATTAAAGAAGTAAAGAATTTATAAAGTATGTATATTTTACTATTTCATATGTTTCCCACAGTTTCTATGTCATAAAGACATTTTTAGGAATGCTTTATACCACAAGCAATAAACTGACCCAATTAAAAAAAGATAAATATCTTGCATTATTATTTTCTTTTCTGAGCTCATCAATTTTGGTATAATCCTTCTATTTGGGACAAACTTTCTTTAAAGTAACTTTATAAGGAAAGAATAGAAAATAGGTGTTTATTAAATTCCATTAACATTTCATAACCTACCTTGGTATGTCTTTAATTATTTTAAGGGTTGGAATTAAAGTAGCATGACTAGTAAAACAATGTTATACACAATTTTAAACATTATAGACCACAAATAAGTTAATATTTACTGAAAGAATTTCTCTTTTTTTCCAGCATTCAAAACAAAATTTTCCCCATGTATGTGCCTATTTGCTATTCTTTTAAATTTTGTTGCTATAAAAGATTGTAGGTCTGATACAAATATATATACATATATATGTATATAACATATATAAAAAATACTTAATGTATATATAACATATATAAAAAGAAATTACAGCTCTCATTAAGTACTCAGTCAGCATATAGCTTAAATGTCAAGTGTCTAAACTTCGACCTGAGCATATTAAAAACTTCAGGGAATATATATTTAAAAACCAAGCAAACAAAATAAAACCAAAGATCTAACAGTCAATTAGTACATGTTATATTCTAGTCACTCTTCTAAACCTTTTTATGTGTTACTTCAGCAATACTTTCAACAACCCTTTGGCTTGGTTTATATCATTACCTTATTTTACAATTAAGAAAATCGAGGCATAGAAATACTTAAGAGTTGCCCATGGACATAGAACTAAGAAGAAAGAGCCAAGGTCATGACCCAGATTGTGGGTCCAGTGCTATAATCATCACACTTGATTGCTGTGGTTTATATGCTAAGTGTAATAGCACCAAATAGATTCATTAGCATTTAGCTTGTTATAAACATCAGGTGTATCTTACATAAGTTCTATATTTTAGTACCAATTAGGAAATATCACTTACATTTCATTAGTGATTAAGTACTGAACTTCAAAGCTTAGCACAATACATGAACTATGTATCTCCAAACCAAAGACAAACTTTGACAACAATGAGATGGCAAATTCGAAATTCACTTGGAATAGGCAAGGCATTATAATACTTACAAATAAAATTGTTAACACTTGAATATGATTTTAAAGGTCATGGTTCTGCTGCATTTGTTATCCAGACACAGGGAGAAGAGTTTGAACACGACTCATCTAAAAGCTGGGGTAGGAGAAAGTTAAATTGTTTCCTGTTTTGTACCCCATCAAGCCAATTCTTTCAATAAATCATAAAGGAGGTGATAAGTTAAATGAGAAGACAGCAGAAATCTTTCATGAGGTAGCACCATCAATTCCAAAGGCTGCTAAGTTTGAGTCTATTTTCAAACATGGATTTAGTCCGCCTTGTGTTCATCATCTTGTTTCCCAATCAAAAACCGTCTCCGTGAAAGGTGAAATAAGAGCCCCTAATATTTCATCAGAAAGCTTAGTGCGGTAAGTAGAATAGCAGCTCCCCAAAGACGTCAACAATTTAATTCCTGATGTCAAACCTGTGAATATGTTAACATCGCATGGCAGGGAATTCTGGCTGTGATGGAATTAATGATGCTAATACATTGCCTTTGAAGAGAGTATCCTAGATTGCCCAGGTGGGCCCAAAGTAGTCACATGGATTGCAAATGAAAGGGTCAGAGAGGTGACAATGGAAGAAGAGGCAAGAGAAATGGCAGCACAGAGGAGATTCGAGACAATCACACAGAGATGAATTTAGACAACGCCTGAGTGAACATGAAAGTGAATTTTCCCCTGGAGTCTCCAGAAATAAATATAGTGCACTGGCTTCTTGATTTTAGCCCAGTGAGATGATGTTGGACTTACGACCTTCAAAACTGTAAGGGACAAATCTGTGTTGTTTTAACACTAATAGAGTTTGTGGCAATTTGTATTTTGTTATTATAGCAATAGGAAATGAAAACACTTCGAACTCACAGATCTTTACTCTGAAAGTATTCTGATTTTCTATAAACTCTCATCATTTTTCCTTATGAAAATTTTAACACATATATAGTGTAACTCAATCTACCCTTTGATTAGTAATCAAATGGCCAAATTGAAAAAAATACTTTTTCAAAGTTAATAAAAATATTATATTTTTAAACTATAACTCAACAAAAATCACACTCAGAAAATCTAAAATATTCATATACATATGTTACCATATCCATGCATAGAAATAACTGTCTTTTATTTCCTCACAAGGTTTCCTTAAGATTTCCTGAGATTTTATAGACAAACTTCTTAATATCTGGGTTTCATTCTAGAAAAAATTATTTTGGAAAGTTATTGATTATTGATTCAATTTTTCTGTTATATATAGGCCTATTCAGATGATCAGTTTCTTCTCGTATGAGTTTTGGTAGTTCGTGCCTTTCAAGGAATTGGTTCATTCCTTCTAAGTTATCAAATTTGTGGGCATAGAGTTATTCATGGTATTATTTGTTATCTTTCACAGCCATGGGGTCTGTAGTGATGACTCCTATTTAATTTCACTTCATTTCTGATATTGGTAATTTTTATCTTTTCTCTTTTTTCCTGCTAAAAATGCCCATCAAAGGCATTCTTCATTTCTTTTACAATGTTTTGGATTTCTTCCATTTTTTAAAATTTCTTCTTAGAGTTTTGAGTTTTCAACTTTCATTACCCATCAATTCTTCTTGCATGGTGTGTAATTTTTTCATTAGAACCTTCGCCATATTAATTATGGACATTTTAAATTTTCTGTTTAAAAATTCCAATTTCTGTGTCTTGTTCTAATTATTGCTTTTCCTCTTCACACCATGTTGTGACTTGCTTTATGACATACATTGTAAATTTTTCTTGAAACCTAAATGTCTTATGTCAGGTAACAGGAACTGAGACAAATAGACCCCTAGTGTGAAGTTTTGTGTTAATCTGGGCGGAGCTGGACTATGTTTAACATTTGCTCTGGTTGTAAAATCAAGAGGTTTCAAATTACTTTTGTAACCTTGTTTTTGTCTCTTGATTTTGGTCTTCCATGTGTATTTCTCCTAAGCCACAGTTTGTGTCTTGCAGCAATTTCATTTGTAATCCATAAAGTTGCAAAATCTCTCTTATTTATATCTTGTGCATACTTAAAATTTTAGAAATATCTTGATTTCTTCTTCATATTAGATTTTGTGGTTTGTACCTGGGAAAATTCAAGGCATATTGAAGAATACCAGAGTATAATTTGCAATTACTCTTTGACTAGATTTATTTTGACTTTTTTTTTGCTAGTTGAATTAAATATTCTAGGTATTTAACAATTTCTTTTGCAAAGGAGCCAGCAGCTATGACAGACAGATATTCAGTACTTAGATAACAGTCAATCCATAAATTTCTCACAAAACCACCTCTCTGCCTTAGGAATTCTTTGAGTATTCTGAACTTTGGCAATTACATGGCCAATTATTACATTGTATGCTACATGACATGCAGTCTCGTAAGTGTCCTATAATGTTACATGGTGTAATCATTTTTAAGATTTTTTAAAGTAACAATCAGAGATCCAAATTTAATTACATGGAGTTCAAATAACATAAATGAAATGACAATCTTATAAGAAGTATATTAATCAAGGTTCTGGTTTCTTACCTATTTTAAGTGGAAAGGAAATTTATAAAAGAACTCTAGATAAGAAACAGACTCTCAGGAGCCTTAAAACCGGGTCTGCATGCAACATAATTATGAGAGCTACAGAAATGGAATGGATCTAGTGAAATTTCCACTTCTTTTAGGCTTTTCACACTGGGGGAGGAGACACATATAGCATTGATACTGGAGACTGGACTCAAACTCTGTTATTGTTCCTGCTGCAAAGACAGGTATGCTAACCTTTGTATAGGAAAAATGATCAACACTGTACATGCTTGCTTCCTCATAGAGCTTGCTTCTTCATATGGCTCAACTCCAAAATTATAAAATATAGATGTTTCTGATGGAGGGAGCCCAGGTTACATGCCTCCACTCTGGCTGCAAAAAATGTGGAGGAATGACTTCTAGCTTTTGTTTGGGGAAGGCAGGATAACCATTAATATGTGAAAACTTTTCTTGAATAGAAATATTACTGTTGCACTTCAAAGGTGAATTAAGTTTCAACATGCATAAGAAATGAAGCAATTAAATACCTGAGTGGGGATGGTAAAAGTCTTTCTTACATTGACTGTAAGGTAAGTGTTAATTTTAGGAAATTTAATATGTGAAAAAATATATATATTAGAACCAACTATTTAGCTGTTATTTAAGCTGTTATATCATTTGTTTTCCAACTCTATGAATAAAGAAATTTGAAGCCTAGCAATGAAATGATTTCTATAGCATATGAGTTGTGGAACCAATACAATTGTCTCTTATAGGTAAATACAAGTTTCAGGTTAAGTAAAAGGATATAGACTATTTGGTGGATCAATTGTAGATACACAAATCATGTTTTAACCTAGTCCCCTTTCTGTTATTTACAGGTAAATAAACACTGAGTTTTTAGGTTATATGGCAAATATTGAGGCAATTATAGGTAATGAAATTCAGACTTTGGATGCCTTGTATCGTGCATATAAGGTTTAATAATACCAGTATGTAATTATGTTTTCTAAGTAGCTAGTAAATAAATACCCAAGTAAATGGGTTGAATCTCCTGTAGGACCTTAAGATGGAAGGACAATTTGTAACTGCATTGTAAATTGAAGAGCATATTGTGTCTTTATAGAAGTTATCTATTTTAGTAATTACCTGTCATCTGCTGGGATAAAAGGATAAAAATGGAGCCAGAGAGAAGAAAGATTCCAGAGAGTTTTTATAGATCCGGAAGAACTTATATAATTGAAATTTTTCGTCAGTGGAGAATGATCTGAAATTAATCTTTCTAGCTATAAAATTGACAGGCTTTTTCTTGAGAATTAAATGCCTGAGTAATTGGTGAATCTCATTAAAGGACAGATGAAGAAAATTTTACTTGTGATATTTGCATACCTTTTTCCATGTTTAGAAGCATCTATTTGTAAATTTTTAATACCTGCTTTGTAATATAATCTGTTAAATAAATTTTAACATTGAGATAACATGGCTATAATGATGTTATTTTATAAACTAAAAATTTACAATATGCATTGCTTTCCAAAAACTGAAAATACTGAGAGGCAATGAACATTATATAGTGTCCCTCTAACAGATTTGTATCTTAAAAATTCATATTTAGACCCTGCTCATTATTAAGTTATAATAGGAAATCATTAAAGGAAATTGGAAGGAGGGAAGAAAGAAAGGAAGGAAGAAAGGAAAGGAGGGAAGGAAAGAGGAAGAAAAAAAGAAAGGAAGGAAATGTTTGAGGGAGAGATGAAGAGAGCGAGTGAAGATAGGAGGGTAGCCTTCTGTTCCTATTTCTCCCACTCCAAAACTTAAAAGATCAATTGATTTAAATTTTGTTTATGTAAAACACACTCCCATAATATACTCTTTCATTCTTCAAATCTTTTAAAAATAGATGGAATCTTTCCATGATATGGGGCTATATCAGATAATGGAGTCACCAGATTAGTAACACAGTGTCAATTTACGCGTGGTTTCGTAACGAGGGAGAGCTTTGCCACCTCCACCTATTACCCAGGAGCAGGTGTTTTGCATGTTCCCTTCCAATAAGCTATGACTCTTTAATAATAAAGGGCCATTTTTTAAAGTTTTATGTTATTTTTAATTGACATATAACAATTATACATACTTATGTTATATCTTGTGATGGTTTGATACATGTATACATTGTATAAAAGGTCGCCATTTTTTGTTTGGGGCTATTATGCATGCCCTGAAGTTTTGAAAAGCAGAACTTGAACTTGGGATATGGTGAAGACTTACTGCCCAGAATGACATCATTGTTTCTTGTTCACCCAAAAGATATAGATAGCTATAGATGGAGGACCCTCAGCAAAGACCAACCAGGAAGTAAGCTCAGCTGGAGGGATCCTCAGCTCTGCTGACGGAAAATTCTCACTTGATCAGTTACAGTTTTGCAGGCTTTGATTCATCTTCACATCTGTTTCCGGGATTGGTCATGCATAGTTCTGGGCCTTTCCAGGTGCAGATTCTCTTCCTTCACCACAGGTATGATCCCCTTGTCTCAGCCTTCTCAGATCTGCTGTCACGTCATGTCCCTCTCTTCTCTGACATTTCATCCTAAGTGAGCCCGGGGAGAGTGAGATAATCTGATCTCCCCCCAACATCTTCCAAATTGTTGCAATATAAACCACTGCTCTGATTCCCTCAGGGTCTTCCATTTTGATTATTTTGAGGCCTTTCTTCTCTCTGCACAGACAGATCTTGGAAATCAAAACTTTGGTTTAATTATTTCTGTTGTATTCTTGCAGATCTTTTATAAAGAGCCTAATTTTCTCCAAAGAAATATGGATACTTCAGAATGACTAAAATAGTCACTCTCAGTCGTGACTATATATTGGAACCACCTACAATTTTAATATTACTAATATCCAGTCACCAACCCATGAATCATATTTAATTGTTCTGACATGTAACCTAAGAATAAATAATTTCTGAAAAACTTCCTGGATAGGTTCAACATTCAGTTACAATTGAAAATAACAGTATAAAAAATCACATATAAATAAGGTACAATGATTAATACTTCAAGATTTTATCTTTTTGTAAGTATTTGACACTACAGGAAAAAATTATCATTACAGAGACTTTTCAAATATTAAATAATTATTTTTTTTAAGTGTTCAGAATTATATAAAATGTTTGACTGAGAAACAACAAACTAATGCTACAAAATGTTCCATGGAAATGAACATGTTCTTTTAAAATTAGCCAGATGGTGAGTGAAATGAGGAGATATTGGTCAAAAGGTACAAAGTTTTAGTAATGCAGAATGAATAAGTTCTGGAGAGCTAATGTACAATATAATGACTTAGTTAATAATACTATATTGCATACTTGAAATTTGCTAACAATGTAAATCTTAAAAGTCACAAAAAGAGGTAACTGTGATTTAATGGTTATGTTATTTAGCCTGATTGTATAATAGTAATAATTTCACAATGTATCCATCTATAAAAGCATTACACTGTACAAATTAACACTGTATTTGTTAATTATACCTCAATAAAGCTGGGAAAAATAAGAAATTAAAAACAATGTAATTAGTTTTGGGAACTAGACAAGAGTTTCAGTCCTAACATTTTCTTTCAAAACATTAATGATGAAACATCTTTGATAGTATAGTATTTGGAATGATTTTTAATTTCTGCAGGACAATTTTAAAATGAATTTAATCTTCATTTTTTTGGAAGGTGGCTTTACATTTTGGAATTGCAAAAATGTTTGTAGATATATCTGCAAGGTCATTTTTAGAAGAACAATATATTCTACTCTTTTTAATTTATTTTTAATTTTATAGCTACATACTTGTTCATATTCATGGTGTACATATGATATTTTAGCACAAGCATACAATGTGTAATGATCAAATCTGGGTAACTGGGATATCCATCTCCTTAAACATTTATAATTAGTTTGTGTTGAGAATGTTCCAAATCTTCTCTTCTAGCTATTTTGAAATATACAACAAATCATTTTTAACTATAGTTGCCCTATTGTGCTACTGAACATTAGATCTTACTAGATATTATTACTTTTATCAAGTTTAGAGAGTGAAATTTGGGATGGTCTTTAAAATGTAGGCTTTTTGTGGAATCTAAGAGCATCTTTATGATTTAGGTATTCACTTTATAGCAAATGACAGAGTTGTCTTTCGTGACTATTAATCAGGAGATTCATAATCATATGGCTACTATTCCTTTGAAGCATTTTGAATGGATGAATAGTATGACCAGACAAGTTGCTTTAAATGCCTCTGGCTGTGGTGTTTAGGATGTATTGAGCCTAGCAGAAGGCCTGAATTCAATAATAAGGAAGTTTTAAAAATAATCCAATGGGATATATACCCTAGACTATGGCCTTTTGAACCCTATTTTTAAAATATTTTTAGGGAAAAGAATTTGCTAAATAAGATTGTCTTTTGTGGTTTAAAAAAAGTCTGAAGGGAGAATAATCTCATTAAAAGCATCCCCATGAATAATGTCAGTAAGACTGGGATGAGAAGGCAACCTCCAAATAAACACCTTGGACTGTAACCACAGACACATGCACTTTTTAATTTTTAAGACCAATTTCCCACTATTTTGTAATCAAACTTGCTAATAAAATAGGATCTAACATTTCTGTATATATTTTATATATTTTATATATATTTCTGTACATATTTTTATAATCCTTATTTCCAATAATCAATATAAATGGAGCCAAGGATTGTGTCTGACAAAAGGATAAGGTTTAGATCAACATCTAACTGGTGTTTGCTGGCTTCATACTAGCCACGATGGATAGACTAAAAAGTTGTATAATTTAGAAGATAGGTGGATAAAATAATTTGAATGAAATACTGTTAATAAATGGTATATATGGGATAGTTACACACTTTATATTTTTGCTTTGTATTTTTTTTCTCAATGATCTGTGTTTATTTTCACTTAAAATTAATAGGAAAACAACTAAAACATCCCTTCATTATTTGATTGAGTTAACTTTGGTTCTTTCATCCCATTTGGAATAACCAGTCCTCCGGAGAGTTTGCAGAAACTTATTAAGATTGAAAGATGTTGTTTACTCTTTCCATGAGCATCCATGAAAGTACCTTTTAAAGGGTAAGTTGCATGCTCACTGTGGTCGTATGAAATTCCTATAAGTTTTTAGAAGGTCTGCCTGTTTGAAGATGAAGAACAATTCCATTTAAATTTGGCTCTACTCAATTATTCTTTTAAAGTCACACCTTAACTTTTTAAAAGTGCTCTGCGCCACTCCAATCCAGATTAATCCAAATCCCCTGAACACTTGTTATGGGATAGTTAAGTAGCTACAATTTTACTTTTCAAGGGTATAAAGTGAAACTATTACAGCCAGATACATTTTTGCTTTGTATTTTAGAAATAAGATCTGGATTTGTTTCATGAGCAGAACGACCTTCTAAATTTTTTTTAGTATCTTTTAAAAATTGTTTTATTTAAAATTATAAATTGACAAATTGTGTTTATATATTTATGGGGTACAAAGTATGCTATGATTTATGACTGCACATAGAACAATTAAATCAAGGTAATTAGAATATCCATCACCTCAAATACTTATCATTTTTTTGTGATAAGTACATTTGAAATTTACTTTCTTACCAATTTTGAAATGTACAACACATTATTATTTACTATATTCACCACACTGTTGACACTGTCCTCTTGTATGCAACTTGTCTTTTCTAAATTGAATAAAGGAATATCTGTCTTCTCAGTAATGGAATGTTTTATGATAGTGACAGTCATAATCACATAATAATACTTAGTCATATATTTATGATAGCATTATATTAGGAAATGATTGGCAAATAAGCAGTTTATGTTGGTTGTATATCAGAAAGTTATCAATAATGTCTATGAACTTTCAAAGATGAGAGAGCTTTTTAGCTTCTTCAGAGTCTGAGAGACTTTCAAAATACTGGGTCACATAAGCCATGTGGATAATGAAAACGGTGATGTAATGTAAGGTAATGCTGCAAAGATAACTGGAAAATATTAACAGTGAAATTAGCATAAGAAAACAGTTCATGCTTATTAAAACAGCATCTTAGCTATGTAAAATTTATGAATTCATGTTTCCTGTAGAGGAACTAAAGGGATCAGCTATCAAAATTACATTCCATTATTGAGTCAAATGTCCTTTTATTTCCGTGGAGAAAAATCCAGTCTCAGAATTTTCTCCCACCTTTCCTGTCAGTAGAAGTTCCATATTTGTACCTGCACACAGAAAAATCAATTTTACTGAAACCCCTAAGAGACTTTTTATAATATATTATTCTTCAAAGACTTGCTACAAAATCCAAGGAACTTTTAATTATAAAATGTTGCTGAAAGTCTTAGGTCTCATCCTTATATTTACTCAGTGGAAGAGACGCCCCCTTCTGTGCTGATTGCTTGTGTTATGTAATGTATGTAAAGGAGTGTTACATGATGTGATTTTAGAATAATAGTTATGTTCAAAATTCATTCTGAAAAAATTCTTTATTTTTTTAAACTTTCTATCATAATTTCAAGGACATAGATAAGCTGTAATTCTCTGAAGATTTTCTACACATTGCTAAAGAAAGGAAGGAGGAGACTCTTACTCCTTGAATGCATGTGAATGCTTGTTTCTTTCTGGTAGTATTAATATGTTAGATGCTACACAAAAAGTTAATATCATTTAGTCATTATGATATCTCTGGGAAGTAAGTATTCTTAAAACATTGTATATCTTAAATTCACTTTATAATATGAAAAGTTTTATATTGAGTGCTTAGTTTATTCAACTATTGGTTCTAATAATTTCAACTTTGTTATTCCTTTTGTTTTGCCATCTTTTTGATCAAACTCCAACCTTGAGCAAATGTAACTGTTGTCTTTTTCTGAGCTTATATCCTACTGAGGGCCCCCAGAGGAAGGCAACCAACTGCATGGATTGGCATCCTATGTATTCATGATATCCCACCCTATCCGTGCTGCATTATGATTCTGTATAGATCCTGAGCTAATATTTCATAGCTTTCCACAAGGGTATCATAACTCTTTCCTCCCCTCCACTCACGGCATCCCTCACTTCTTTCTTTTCAATAAATGTTCTTACATCTTTCCATCAGTGTAAGAAGAAGCGATAACACACTTAAAACATGTTCTCAGAGCAATAAAAATTATTTGTATTAGAAAATCTCCAACCACAAACTCTCAATATTTACATATATTTGCACATATAACTTCCTGTTTATTTCCTATTTTATAGTACACAGGCTATCCCTCCCCATTCCGTGTATCACTCTGGCTTCTCTCTAAAGCTTATCTCTTATCATATGCTCAGACACTTGATTTTCTGGATTATCCTCTGTCTTTTTGACATCTTAAAATTCTCCCTCATCTCAGGCACATTTCCCTCAGAATAAGAGAAAACATGAAAAATCATAAAACATATAAAACAACCACAGCACATATTCACTGAATCCTGCTTAGTTTTTCAGCTACCATCTATCTTCTTTATCTCTTTGTCTTTTTGTGTTTGTACAAATCCGTAGGGTACAAGTGCAATTTTGTTACATGCATGGATTGCTTAGCTTTGAATCAGGGTTTTTAGGGTATCTATCATCTGAATAATGTCCACTGAACCCATTAATTAATTTCTCATCATCACTCCTCTCCCACCTCACCCTTCCAAGTCACCATTGTCTATCATTCCTTTGTCCATCGTCCATGTATACACGTTATTTAGCTCCCACTTGTAAGTGAGAATGTGTGATACTTGCATTTCCGTGTCTGACTTGTTTCACTCACTTAAGGTAATGACCTCCAGTTCTGTCCATGTTGCTGCAAAAAAATATGATTTCAATTGTTATGGCTGAGTAATATTCCATTGTGTATATATGCCATCTTTTCTTTATCTAGTCATCCATTGATGGACATTCAGGTTGATTTTCTATCTCACCAACATCTGTTATTTTTTGCTTTTTAATAATAATCATTCTTACTGGGGTATGATGATATCTTGTGCTTTTAATTTGTATTTCTCTGATGATTAGTGATGTTGATCATTTTTTCATATTCTTGTTTGCCATTTGTATGACTTCTTTTGAAGCTGTCTATTCGTGTCCTTCGCCCACTATTAATGGGATTATTTTGTTCTTGTTATTGTTGTTGAGTTGAGTTTCTTGCATATTATGGATATTAATCCCTTGTCAGATGCATAGTTTGCAAATAATTTCTCCATTCTGCAGGTTGTCTGTTCACTCTGTTGATTATTTCTTTTGCTGTGCAGAAGCTTTTTAATTTAGTTAGGTCCCACTTGTCTATCTTTTATTCTGTTGCCTGTGCTTTTGAGGTCTTAGTCATAAATTCTTCCTCTTAACAGAACCACCCACTGAGGTTCTTTTTACTTCTGAACATTCATCTACTCTTGAGACTCACATTGTCTATACTGATCTCATTAAAGTCACCTATGTCTTCCTTGGAACTGTCTCAAAAAAAATTGAAATGTATCTCAGTGCTATTTTACTTGTTTCCTCTGAAGCATTTGGTACTTTTGGCCGGTATCTTGCAGTGCTTTCATGATAGCACACTTTCTTGTTTCTTCTTCTAAATCTTGGACAACTGAGTTATAATCTAAAAGAGGCTATAAATAATTATATAGGTCAAGGTTCTCTCTTAGGTTCTCATCTTATTCAACATGCGTTTCCTGCATTATCTTCTCCCATTACTTCAGCCACTGCTCATTCTGAAATGTCTTATGAAAAAAGTCCTCCCTCTTTCTCTGGATCTTCTGATTTGTTTGTAGCAGTTCTTCTTTGAGAATTCTCCACTTTAATATCTTACAAGCATTTAAAAACAACATTTCCAAAAATGAATTCACTCATTGTCTTTGTCTCATACTTCAACCCTAAGTATTTTCTCCCAAGTGGCTAAATTTCTGGCTTCTCCTTGTACTTCTTTCCTAACATTAAACATCAGACACTGCAGTTCTACTTCCTAAATAACACTGAAATTTCGCCCTAGCCCTGCTACCACTGTGCTAGCTCTTCCTTCCAACCGGTCACCTGAAATCACACCGTACTTTCCCCCACTCATTTTATTCAATTTAGATCTCTGTGGCTATTTCTTAAAACCCGAATGTCATCATCTCATTTCATTGTTTAATATTCTTTAACAACACACCATTGTCCTTAGGGCAGTTACCGAATAAGCCTTTATTGTTCATTTCAGCTATGCTGAGTTAGTATCTCTGAATATGCTTTATTCTCTCTCACGTATTTGTTTTAGTTGAGAATCTCTACCTTGCCTAGCATGTTCCCTGTGCAAATTTCACTTTGTACACATAGTATATACACACACAAAACATGCATACAGACACACATTCCACGTGCTTGTCTGCCTAGTTCCTGTCATGATTCCTGTCTTACTTTAGCTATCACTTCCAACAGATAATTTTCTTAGCCAATCCCTAACCATTGTCCCCACCTCTGGATTCATGGTAAATGTCTCTTCTGGGTCCTCTCTCATTATCCTGTCCTCCCCCATTATAGTTCTTAAAATATTTTATTATAGTTGTTTTTTGCTTTTCTATATTGTATTTTGCCCTAGCATAGATGGGGCAAGAGCTGTATATGCTATTGTTTTTCATTTATCACTATTTCTTGGCTAAATGATGCTTATCATATAAGATACTCTCACTAGTCTGGGATGCATAATTCTAAATTACGCTCTAGTCATAGTGTCATTAATCCCAGATTCTTCTGTCTCAGATTCACAGCAATACTACAAATTTGTAGATATCCCACTTCTGCCCATTATGTGGTAACTTTTCAATTGATTTTTGGGTACCTGTATTAATAAGCAAAGGATAATCCCTCTATTAAAAAGCTTGATATATCCATGGATAAAAAGCTGGCATATGCAAAATATTATTGAATAATATATAAAACTGTATAATTGTGATTTTATTTTTTTATACAGATAATGAATATTGTACTGCAAATAAGAGAATGAGGGCAGAAGCCATCTTTTTAATTCTTTTATTTTTATTCCCCCATGTACCGTATTATTTTATGGTCTATTCCTGATACTCACTTCACTCTGCTTAATAAATGCTGGAAGAGTCAATGATGGCATCATGGAGGATTTGACTCCTCAGCTGTGTCTTAGACTGTGGTTCTTTAGTCACTTCTGACTTTTTTATATGGCCTTTCAGATCCTGAAAAGGGTCTTGCTAAGGCCAACTATAATCCTCTAACTTCCAATCTCTTTTCACCTTTCATCTTACTTGACGTCTGTTCCAAACCGTAAAGTTTCACTTTCTGTGGCTCCTCTTTGCTCATAGCAGTGCATGCTTTCTTAATGAACTATGCTGTTAATATTTGGGTTTATTTTTGGATACTTTTTTTAAAATTGGGTTTTTTTGGATACTTTTAAGAAAAATTTGGGGGTTTTTTTTGATACTTAAAAAAACATTCTCACTGATTCTTAAATATTGTTTTTCTATAGGGGTTTACATTCATCCATTCTCTATTTTCAGTTTAAGTTCTTTCCTCTTTTAAGTTAGTAGCAATATGGTGATGAGTACAAATCAACAATACAAATTCTAGGCCAGGCGCAGTGGCTCACGCTTGTAATCCTAGCACTCTGGGAGGCCGACGCGGGCAAGTCGCTCAAGGTCAGGAGTTTGAGACCAGCCTGAGTAAGAGCGAGACCCCATATCTACTGAAAAATAGAAAGAAATGATCTGGGCAACTAAAAATATATATATAGAAAAAAATTAGCTGGGCATGGTGGCACATGCCTGTAGTCTTAGCTACTTGGGAGGCTGAGGCAGAAGGATTGCTTGAGCCCAGGAGTTTGAGGTTGCTGTGAACTAGGCTGACGCCAACGGCACTCACTCTAGCCAGGGCAACAAAGCGAGATTCTGTATCAGGAAAAAAAAAAAAAAAAACAATACAAATTCTATGTATTTTGCCAGAGCTTTTTGTCCCATGTGTCTAACTGACAACTATACTTCACCTGGATAAAAGTATGCAGAAGCTCACATGTTACATAATGAGCTGCATTTTTATCTCCCAGAAAATTATCCTATCATTTTTCATTTTTTAAATTTGTACTTGTTTGATTTTACAACCATTTTGGCATGGGGATGCCAGATAAGGAATGCTTAGTAAAAGCATTTTCTTTGAGTGGTATGATCTACATCCAACAAACAGAACATGTTTTTGTGGATAGGTGCTTCTACTTGCTAGGATTGAACAAACTATTAGAATGTGTATGTGTTCACACATGTGTGTAAGTGTGTATGCCATGCTATTAGCTTTGCTTGTTTATTTGAGTGTTTTTCCATCCAAAATGCAAGACAAGCCACTAAACCATGTGACAGGTTCTTAATTTTTAAGTGAATGTAATCAAAACTTCATCAGGATTTTGAATGGACCAATGATCACATGAGAGGAAATTAAAAAGCAACGCAGAAATATAAAATTAAAAGTATGCTTTAAGGCCATTTCTCCACCACTTATCCAATCTCCCTTCATCTTTTATGCCTCGAGCTGGGCTATTTAGGTGAGGGCTTTAATTTGCAGAGTAGTTATTACTAAATTTAAAAGAGACTTTCCCATTTATGCTTGAGGGGTAAATAAAAGAATGCATTTAAATACAAGCAACAATGGGAGGGTAGAAATTGTAATTAAGCATGTGTGTGTGTTTGTGTGTGAGTGTGTGTGGAGTGATATATGTTAAAGCAAAGGTTTTAAATGGTATTGTGGTATATTGCTATTTCAAAGAGCCAAATACTGAGAAAATTATGTTTAAAGGGACCATTAAGTACTCAAATATAACAAATGCATATTTAAATTCCACAGATCATGATATGGCCCAAAGCTTATATTATAAGCATCAATTATATTATATGGCTCATTAATTAAGCAAATTATGCAACTTTTAAATTTTGAGCAAAGTAGAAGTTATGTATGCTGCATTGTAACATTATGCATTTTGAAATTATTTTATAATTATGTGATAGTATTTGTATCATGTAAGTCATTTCCTTTAATAGCAAAAGTAGAACAAAAATTATGTTAATATTTTATGCAAAAGTGAATTTTGATGCGGTCAATTGATGTCAATGGTACTGTGTCTAGTACCACTTTCCTGCTGTTGAAATATTTGATCACTAATTTAGTAAATGGCTGGTAACAGCTACCATATTAGTTTTTTATCTATACGTCTTTACAAAGTGTCCATTAAATGGAAGTTAGGATTTACAAAAGTACAACTATAATCATTCCAAGAGTAAATATTTAGCATGGGTATTAAAATAAATCACCCAAAATTGTTGCTCTTCTCTGAGATTAATTAGATGGACTATCACTATGCTGCCGTGCCACTGAAGGCCATTTAATTCTTACTGTACTACCGAGGAAATATTCAAGTGAATCGATGAGGCATGAGTCCACTGTACTGGAGAATTTTAAAGAACATATTGACTTTAGAACCTAACTAAAATTTTAGCTACAAACATAATAGTGGAGTATAATTGTAACATACCATCTTAATTTTTACCTGAAATGAAACACCTTAGCTGTACACCTAAATAAAATATTGAAGAAACCAATTTCATCTTCATCACATATCTAGCCTTAGTTTTTTTATGTATAAAATGGGAAAAATCATAATCTTTTATAACATGAATGTAGTCACTATTAAATGAGCTATAGAAATCATTAATGCACAATGCATTTTTACAAGATTCTGGTTACTGGGTACTGGCTAGTGTCTGGGCTTGTAGCAGTCAATGGGAGACAAAGATAATTATCTTTATGAAGCTTACAGTCCAGTATAACCTAGGATTTCTCATTTTAGGTTTGATGGAGTCCTAAGGAATCTATAAATAGGTTTCAACAGTACTATGAATCCCATGATATGACTCATTTTTATGTGTATAGCAATTTATTTTTTTATTTATTTTATCAGGTTCTCAAATTAATTACTGACCAACCAGGCTAACCAAGACAAACAAACAAACCAAGATCGTAATTATGAAAATATATCCTTACAAAATGAAAAATGATTTCTACATTTTAGATGATACCGTGATATCGTTAATGACTCACTCTGTATGACTGGCAGAGTATCTAAGCCATAAGAAATTAAGCTACTTAGAGTGACAACTGAATTCTTGTATGCCAGGGAATATCATTTGGGAGAGCAGAAATGCAAATCACAGATCTTTTTTCCTCTTTATTAATAGCAAGGGTAGGGCTGAATATAGGCAGCTACATTTGAAATTGTAAATAAATTATTCTATACTAATAGGAGCAACAGAAATATTTGGAGGGCAATGATTAGGTTTGGCTGACCTTGCATTCTAAGGACTGCCTCTTTCTGTTCCATTATTCCCTACCCACAAAATTACAGAGATGTCTTTAATTACATTTTGAATCATGTAAACTGCATCCCACCGTGTTGCACATCCCGCAGTCCTGCACGGTTGATTGGACCACAGGGGCCAAATCATTATTTTCTGTGGCTGTCTGGGTTTTTGATATGGAGGGAAAGTCTACATCATCTCTCCTTGGGTTGCTGGAACTGGACATTGTGAGACAGGCACTTTGCATCTGATGAATACAATAGAAAAGCAGGGAAATTGTGTCTACAGAGTGAGAAAAGACTGATGCCATAAAAATAATAGCTGTAGAGAACAAAATTGAGGGGTAGAGAAAGTCTGAAGAGTGTTTTTTACTTCCTTGTTTTATTCCAATATTTCAAACTTTGCAATGGGTTTCAGTGAAACAACTTTTTAACCTGTCTTATTATAAATCACTGTTTTACTTCTTGATTTTAAGCTATTTTATTGCTGTTATATCTTTAAAGGCTTGTTTTATTTGTGTTTTATCTTAAAAGAACTTTAACAAAATTTCTCTTTTTTCATTGCCAAATTTATTGGTTGTATCAATAACAAAATTTCCAACATATTTCAGAAGGTATCATTTATATTAGGTATTTAATAATTTATTGGTGAGCATTTTCCCTAATTCCTCAATAATCCTGATATAAAATTGAATATATGACAAGGTACGTTCAACTTTGTTCTTGCCCTGAGGTACTGTTATACTGTACAAACAGAGTGGATTTCAAATTCGGATAAGGTCTCAGACCCTTTCATGGTTCTTGACACCCATTTCTTGACAAGTTTTTTTATGCTATTTATTCTCAGCAATAATTTTGTCTAGCATATTAACATGTACTTTTGAAGTAAAGAAAGAAGCTCAAATTAATTAACACTGTCCTCTAGCTCACTGAGAGTACTTGAACTCTGTTCTACTTGCTTAAAAATATATAATCGTTCTATACTACCACACATTAACAGATCAGTTAAGTCCCAGTTTTCAATGATCTCTGTCGGCTATCCATTATTTATTGTATTTGTGTTTGTTTGTATTTGACTGTTGAGTTTCGATCATCCATTAATAATCAGGACAAAATGGTATTCTCAAATTTTGTTTTTAATAGAGTTGTTCACAGTTTAGTATAAAATTAATCACAAGTTTTAGTTAATATGACCATTTAGTACTTTGTATTTGCTCTTGTACACGTAAAGCTATTATTTTAAAAATTATCATGAATATCTTATTCATGATAAAAAGGCATAGAAGAGGCCTCTGTTGGCCTTGTCACATTTCATTACTCACATCTGATTTCTGTGGCAGATGGCTCAGTGGGAGCTCAGACTCACCCCTTCATGCCAGTATCCCCCTTTAGCCTACACAGTAAAACGTTCTGGCCCAAGGTCTTCTCCTTGGGCGGGAAACTTACCCAGAGCTCAGTGCTTAAACAAACAACGCTAAATTGCCAGGAAATTGACACATGTGGGGAAAATTCTCAAAGAAAGATAGATGGCATTCTGGATGGAAATGTTGCTGCTTCTATTTTTTCAAGGTGTAGAATTATGTGAACTGGGAAGAATTATGTGAACCTTGAGAAAGTACCACCAGAATAGTGACCTCAACAAACTCAATAATATGTCTTCATAGGGATATTTCTTTTTTGACTCATTTTTGAGTCAATTCCTCTTACCTCTGGGATTCGCCTCCTACGAGCACCAACACTGCGCCTAACCTGTGTCCCTGCAACCAAGTCTTTACCTCAGGCTCTGCTCAGTGTAGAACCAAACTGAAATGTAATCTAACCGAGATTTATCGAATGTCTTCCACATATCAAGGATACTACATACATTATCTCCACTGTAATCTCAGAAAAATCCTATGGCATTGTTTCTATTTTCACAATTTTATAGAAGGGATAAACAAGTAATATAAGAAATAACTACTGAATCTAACTGTCTTAATCCAGTGCCCATTATCTTTTCTCTTTAATCTAAGTCCCCAGTGACCTGTCAAAACTAAGTACATTTTAGGTTAAAAAAAAATTACTGGGTGATATTTTTGGACAGATAGTAACATTAAGTAATTATTCTCAGATGTAATTCTGACTTCCAGTCTGGTATTTTTTCACTAGACCAGAGTTTCTCAACCTTGGTGCCATTAATATTTTGAGTTGGATGACCCTTTGTGGTGAAAGGCTGCTCTGTGAATTGTGGGATGTTTAACAGCATCTATAGCTTCTACCCACTCCCTTCTCATAGCACCATCCTTTTCCCCAAGTGTCACAACCAGAAATATCTCCACATATTACAAAATGCCCCCACCCCATACTGTTTGAAACCACTACACTAGACTAATCTAAAATATAAAGACTGCAGAGGTTGCTCCACCCTTTTTCCCTCTGGCATCATTCACAGTGTTTGACACATTATCAGGGTTTATTAAGAATATATTGCAAAAATAAAAAAGGAAATCCCCTGGAATTAAAAAGAAAATCACTATAGAAGTTTACAAGTCATGTATTTAAAGAGTTAGACATCTATTTAAAAAGTTATTTATAAACTGTGTTTTTCACTGATAAATTTTGATTACTAATATTGTGTAAATGTATTTTTTTCTCAGTTTTAAGCAACTTATCTCTACAGGAAAAAATACTCAAAAAAGAATCTTGGTTGTTTTTCTTTTTCTTTTCATTTTTCTGTTAAAGCTAAAAACTTTGAATTGGAGATTAATGACTGGATATAATGAATTGCACATTTTCAAATGACCATAAACTTGTATGAACTCATAGAAAAGCCTCACTTACAACTGTTTATGACTTATGCTAGTCTCCATATTTTTCATAAATATGTCTTCCACTGAAGCTTTTTCTCCTTCCATAAAATATATTTTCACATATTGAATAGTGTAAGTTTTTCAAATACACAGCAATTCTGATGGCATTATATGAAAATAAAATGGTAAATCCATAGAAAATTAGGTGTAGTTAAAGTTGAATTCCCATGAGTTATGAAGTCTGCAAAATATCTAGGAGTAAGATCTATAAGATAACTGCTGCAGGATGAAATTTTATCACTTTTTAATACTTAAAATATAATAGTCTCATAAAATTTATCAGCAAGATGTGTTTCAATGTTTTCATGGTATTTAAGAAACAAACTCAGCATTCTTTTCTTTTCATTTTAAGATCAATGTCTTCTTTCCCATTTTTAAAATACAAGATGTTATGTCTTCATAAAATCAGTGGTTTAGATGCCCGTCACAGTATATCTGAATAAAGTGCATTATTAGAAATGTATGTTAACATTCCTTCCAGAGATAATTTTTAAAAGTTACTTTCTTTATACCCCTGGCACCTGCTTCAGCAAAAATAAAATGAAGCAAAAATTAGTGGATTAAGGGAGGGTTTAAGTATATGGTTATGATTGTGTATTCACAGGAGGCTTTAAGTGTGTTTTAATATGATGTAAGCACATCTCTACTGCCTAAATTATTTTTTTTCTTAAATACAACTTCTAAGTTGTAGACCAGGGCAACATTTATTCAGAGATAGCGTAACACAGCTTGAGGCCTCTGGAACTTGACCCCCTGGTTTCAAATTCCCCTGCTCCCCATTCAGAAGAATGTAAGTTCCATGAGAAAAAATTTTTATCCGTCTTGTTCATTGATGCATCCCAAGGGCCTAGAACAGAGTCTGTCACATAACAGGAATTTAACAAAAACTTTATGCATGAATAAATAAATGAATGAAGTCCCTACATCGTATATCAGTTTTCTATTGCTGCTCTATCAAATTTTAGTGGCTAAAAACAACACAAATTTATTATCACTCAGTCCTGGAGATCAGATGTCTGACATAAGGCTCACTGGGTTAAAAACAAAATGCTAGTAGGGCTGCATTCCCCCTGGAGATTATCCAGGAGGGGGAGGAGAATCTGCTTCCGTATTTTTTCCAAGTTCCAGAGGTTGCCTGTATTCCTTGGCTCATGGCTGCCTTTCCTCTTCAAAGCCAGCAATGGCTGATTAACTCTTTCTCACATGGCATCAGTCTTGACACTAACTATTCTCCTTCCTTCTGCTCTGTCTTTTAAAGATCCTTCTAATTATATTGGGACCACCTGGATAATCTGAGATAATCTCTCCATTTTAAAGTCAATGCACTAGCTACCTCAGTCCTATATGCAACCTAATTCCCCCTTACAATCTATGTGACATACATTCACATTCTTGGGTTCCAGGGATTGGGAGGTAGACAGGTTTGAGTAGTAATTATTCTGCCAACCACACTTTACCAATCAACAATTGTGCAATATGAAGAAAATTATTTAACCACATTGTACAAGTTTTCATATTTATAAAATGTAGATCTATAAAATATAGAGTACCTATTTCATCAATTTGTTGTATGGAGTTATTGCCTGTAAAATTCTTGGAACAGTGTCTAGTACGTTGTTATAACACAGCAAATTGTAGTTCTTTTTATAAGTGTGTCCCTTTGAAGCTGAAATTTTGTGTTCAATAATTTAGTTCCACTCACCGTTAAAGGAGGATGGATTGATGAAATCTGTTTAAGGTTCCTTGAATAGTTAATAATATTAAAGCTTTGAAAATGGAAAAGGTGAATGCAATTTCATGATTTTTTTTCTCAAAAAAGAGTTCTTCCTGTTTTTTCGTGCTTGAAGAAAACCACATAAAGTTATCACCAGAAAAAGTGAACATGTTTTCAGAGTAGATGAAATAATAAAACTCCACGTAGCTTTAACATCTGTCTATCATCTATTTATCTGCCTATCTATAACAGAATATATAAAAATAGATAATCTTTAAAAATAAAAAGTTTTGAGACTCTCCCTTCAATGTGTCTCAAATGATAGGTGTAAGGATGGTCGTAGAGGAATTGATTAGATTAAGTAAGGGGCTATCAAACAGAATTAAGTCATAGAACAATCTAGGCATTACTTTTTCCTGGAGAATGTGTATTTGTTTAGATACTTGAATTGATCTTTCGAACTTTCAACTAAACTAACAAAATCATCCCTGCGTCCTAGATGGGAAAAATGAGATATAAAAATGATAGCATTTGTTAATGTGAAAGTTTATTTGCTGATTGTGTAACAAAGAGGAAAAGCTGCAAAAAGTAGTTATTTCCTCATGATGCAAATAATTGACACATTTTAATTCATTAAATAAGAATTAAATAATTCTCAGTATTCTTAATGTAATTTTAATTTGAAGTGTGTACTTATGTGTTCTCCAGTAATCTTGTGAAATATAAGAATTGCTTCATTTCATTTTTCTTGAAAGAAAAGAAAATTTTCAAACAGAATTTAACTGTATACCACAGACCGCTATATGATTATAAAAACACATTTATTTTCAAAATAGAATTTCATTGTCTGGCCAAGAAATTAAAATTTCAAGGAAAATGCTTTTAAAATGTAAAATCTTTCTCTGATTATTTTCAAAAATTTCCTTGTATTTTATT
The DNA here is from genome assembly GCA_963575035.1 of Avahi laniger. Taxonomy (NCBI): domain Eukaryota; kingdom Metazoa; phylum Chordata; class Mammalia; order Primates; family Indriidae; genus Avahi; species Avahi laniger. The sequence goes on along the minus strand of CAUYSK010107314.1, from coordinate 20,233 downwards.
CAAAATAAATTCTAGATTTTTTTTCTGTTAAAATGAGAATTCTTTGTCTAGTACAACTTGTTTGAATTTTACTCATGCATTCAATGTCACCAGTTCTCTTCTTTCTCATTTATTAAATATGCACATTATTACTTCTTTTCTTACATTGTTATCATAAACATCAAATGAAATATAGTTAACAAAAACCTTCCGGACTAAAAAGTTTATGCCCATGATTTACGTGGTTTAGCATTTTAATCCTTCTACTGAGTTTCATTGGCCCTGTGAGTTAACTGTCCATTTGGACTCCCCAGAGAGTACAGCCCGGTGTTGTGCAGGGTCAGTGACACGGAGCTGCAGATGTACGTGGCAATGACAGTCATCAAACGTGAACAAATTTATGTTTAAACAACAGCCTTTTAATTTTTTGGTTATGATATTATAGAATTATTTTGAGTTTTTTCCTAGGAAAAAGTGGGTAGAAACAATTCAAAATAAAACAAAAAGCAAAAATAATAAGAGGGAGCAGAATCTCAACTTCCTACTACTGCTATTTTTACTACTGTGATTACCACTGCTACCACCACCTCCACCAACAGTCACACATGACTTTGATCATGCCAGAAAGTTTTCTGAATGCTTTATAATAAATCATTATGTACAAATATAGTGATTTTTCCATATTTGTAAATCATCTATATTATTTACTTCATATTATTTATTTAAATTCATACAGACCTAATATTTCTACTTCAGTTTCCTCTTGGAAAATGTCCTTAAAAGAATGGGTGCGATATGACTAGTTTAATTTTCTTTGAATCTTCATTAAAATAAAAAGTTTAAAAAGTTTTTAAAAAGTTTATCAGTGTATCTCTTAAAACCAGTTCTTGCCTCATCATTGGTCCGCTAACTACACTTTGGGGAAGCTTAGATTAATTTTTATATACATTTCACCGTTGTAAGAAGAGAGGGCTACAGAGGTCAAGCAATGTGCCCAGAGTCTCACAGCAAGTCAGAGGTGGAGCCTTTTTATCAGTGTAAAATTCGCAATCTAGTAACCAAGCGAATTTATGTCCCTTGGGATGTGAATCCAAGCTCATACCTTCTCACCATCTATCAGGCGTTTTTCAGTGTGGCTTCTTGTGGTTTTTTCTTTTGAGAAAAAGACAGGGCTAGATATCCACTTAAGCCTTTACAAATTTTGAAATGCCAAGCAAGAGAGCTTGTGTGTTTGTCCTTGGGTTGTACATTTTATTTCTCACATATCAAATTATACATTTGTTTGAGAGTATCATGACATTTATTAATTATCAAAGCCCAATTCTCATTTTCGGTAAATGGCACCTTACACAGTGGGCCCATGTCAGACAGGAGCTTTGACTGGGGAACAAATGTCAGCGTGGTGGTGGGCCTGCGGCGTGTTTAATAACTACAAATGAAGTGCACTGTCAGTGCCATAAAGCATTATTCCATCACCCACTAGGTTTCCTTTGTAAGTAAAGATAAAACGACTTGGACAATCTGTACTGAATCCATCAGCTTTAACTGTATAAGCACCAGGCAGAGAAAAACTACTTCAAATAGAATGAATGTTGGAGAGGAAAAAACAACAGGATCATTATATGACAAACAATAAAATAATTGTAATTTACTCAATAACTGCACAATACCATAGCTTTGAAAAGTGACTATACTCATAGCTATTTTTGACCCCTACTCATTCTCTATGTATGGTGGAGATAGAGTTAGAGAGGGGTGTACATAAGCTGTAAATTTGTTTATGTGTTCTAACACTAAGGGAGAACATTGAAAAACATTAAAAATTATTTCTCAGGTAAAATAGTTGAGTGATTTTAATGGGTCTGTAGGTCTCCCAAATACAGGAAATAAAGATAAAATGAGCACATTGCACATGATGAGGTGGTGGCATATTGTCACCACAACAAGAGGTCTTTCTTTTAAGCAAAAATTCTAATGTTTTTGACATTGTCCTGAATCATGGCTCAACAAAATGATAGTTCTTAGAAAGAATTATGAATGAATAGGAAAAGTTGTATTTAACATGGACATTTTGCATTTTATTAAACATAAATTATACATGATTCGTTTAATGAATATTATCTCTTATGCTTGTAATATTCCATGAAATAAATATTATTATAATATACAGTATTTAAAGCTGATGAAATTGATGCTCAGAAGATTTAAGAAAGGTCAGAGTCAATCAGAGCAAAGGAGATCAAAGCCATGATCTTTTGACATCATAGTGAGCCAACAGTATAGTCTTCAAGAGGAACATGGGTGAGTATGAGTTCACGTGATCTGTTAGTGGAGGCCACACGACCCTGGCTAGGATATATAAAAAAAAATAAAATTACATAAGTAAATAAATCCCCTAAATAACAAAAAATAATGGAGTGTATTCCATGGACAAAGCTATAAGTGCATGGAGGTCATTTATGCTAAGATTAAAGAATCACCTGGAGAAGCCAAAGTTGCTGGCACAAAGTTGAGAGAAAGCAGAAGACCTGGAGTTAGAGGGAAAGGGGTGGGGAGATATGACTCCCTTGGTGTAAGTGCATCAGGAATGTGATTGGCTCAGCTGCCACCAATTCATTCCTGAAATTCATCCCTTTATTTGAGCTTCTCTCACCCCCTCCATCTGCCGCCTCAGATGTTAAATCATCTTTCCAAGACTCTTAATCGTCTTCACCAACCTATGCTGATCACAGCTATTTTCTCATTCAAGCTGGAGGCATGAAAACTAACATGTAGGCAAGTAAACCAGCAGATCTGGGTTTGAATACTTACTCTGCTCCTGCTTGCTGAATAACTTGCACAAAGCACCTACTTTCTCTGAATTAGCTTCAAATGTCTCTCTCTTTAAAATGGGTATATAATTACTTCTCATGAGATGGATCTGAGCACTAAATAAAACACAGACTTCTGCCCTAATAATGAGTAGCACACACTACTGCGTGAGGGTTACAGAGCTTTATTCCCTTGCACCATCAGAGGTTTTCTGATAATGTAGTTATTCTCAACTCGGGTGGCAGGAAGAGAGGTCTGTCTCTTGCAGCTGAAATAACCTGTTAGTTATAGGAGTTCATTCTTGAAAGTCATGACAAGTTTCATCATCTTTTTAAATGACAAATGACAGCAACATATAAATGCCCTTACTTAAGCAGCAGACATTGATGCCAGTGTAAAAACCGGAATGCTTGAAAACATGGTAACTTCATGAAATATAAGCATAAACAGTTGCAGTACCAAAATTTTCTCAATTTGCTTTTCTCATTTATTCTGATAAAATGTCCAATGTCTGTGTTCTTTCAAAATTATTAAATATTTTTAATAAAGAAAATGCTATTATGGAAGAATATGTATACAAAAGGAAAGAACACATGCAAGATTTTTTCTATCCTCAAAGTTTATAATGAAGTGACTATAATTACTACAATTGATTTAAGAAAATATCTCTAAAGTTTCTGGACAATAAAGAAATGCTACTTTTTAGGAGTCTACCCTCTGAGTCAGAAAATAGTATCTTTTCCTTAAAAGAGCACCATAGGATGTACAATTTTGATAAGCATCATTATATGACTACTATTTATATTTAAAGAGATAGGGAATGGGCTGATCATTTTCTTTTTTGATAAATCTATACCATAATAAGTATATCAGGCTGTCTTTCACAGTTAGCTCTATAAAAATTTAGATTTCTGTTAAAATTGTAGCTGAACACAAATTATAAACTTTCTTTGTTCTAGTCTTTGTCACCAATTCTAAGAACCTGCTTATCAGCATTAATAACTATGTTGTTTTTATATATTTTGATATAATTTAGTAGAATGAGAAGGAAAAATGGGGTCTAAGTCACTTACGAGCAATAACATCTTAGCTATCTTGTCAAATTTCAAAAGAATGAACATTTTATCTTTAAAAAATGAATACTGAAAAATAATCGAAGTTTCTTCAAAATTTTATAAGAGCAATGCTATAATTTTTTAAAGTGAGCATTTTCTGGTTACTTTTGTTCATAAGAATATCACTGTGATTTGTCAGTAAGTATTATTCAGAGGTTTCTAAAAAGTGGCACGTCTTTCTCAAGCTGTTGAATATATGGAAATATGAATATAAAAGAAATGGCTATTATTTATTCATAATTATCTATATCTTCCTTGTATGAATATATCTTTAAAAACATGAAAAAAGAAAGAAAATGTAACAAGAAAGCCAGAGTGAAGATATTTTATTTGATGTTGCTGTTGTTGTTGACTTTGATCAATGATTTATAGAGCTCCATTTTTAATGTCAAAATGGGTATCACATACCTTCTATGATGCGTTCCGTATGTATTTTTGTACTAACAAAGAAGTGAGCAGAGCAGGGTCAGGGTACATTGGAGAGAAGACAGATTTCGTGTTTCCCAGACTCTTTGTCTATTCCCCTGGAGTCCTTATTGGAAGATTTAGCATTGTTTCAAATTTTATTCAGCTTTGTACAGAGATTAAAAGAAGAACTATAAATAGGGAAATACAACATCTTTTTAAGTGTGAAATACTTTGATGCTGATTTCCTAATTGTTCCCAATAAGGAGGCTCTTGTTTCAATCAAGAAAGTAAGTTACACTTGACTAAACTGGTTTTTCAACTCAAGAATATCTATTTCCTTTGTCAGTAAAGATACTGGAGTGCCATTTTATTTTTGAGAGGAATTAATTTAAGTGTACTAACCAAACCCTGACTTGAGACTTATAAAAGCATTCCCCAAATAGATGCTATTTTACTAAAAGAATAATATTTATAAAGAAAGTAGAATCATTATTCACAGAGAATAACATCTTTGGAATTGTTTATTTCACAATTTAGATTAAATGATGGAGTAGAGTTGTCACATAGAGGTGTGCAGGGGCAATATACCATTTCCTTTTGTTACCACTAAAAACTATGGATGAGTGTGTTTCTTTCTACTTCTTCTTTCTAAAAATTAGTCTTTGAGGAAGGGAGTGGCAGAAACGTATATCGTAGATGAAAATTTCGTGCCAGTGTTAAGGGTGCTTAAAACACAAACTGAAAAATTCTGTATGAATAACAGTATGCATGTGTTTAGTATAGTCACAGAACATAAACAGATTTATCTGGGAACATGTTTTGGTAATTGTGGATGAAAGAGGTAACAGACACATAACTCAGAAAAATGTAAAAAAGAGTTAACCAAGAAGCTTCAGGAAATGGGAGGAGGGAGTATTTTTTTTTAATTTAATGTTGCTATAATTTTAATACATAATATTGATTGTATTCTGCTTTCCTACTTAAATACAAACGTTTTCCCCATTATGTAATTTTGGAAAAATTTTTTTAAAAAAGTAATAAAATATTGAGATAACATTTTAATACTCTTTGTTTAAAAACCATAGTTTTCTTAACTATCCCCTTTGGTTTAAATATTTGAGTTTGCTTTCATATTTCTCATAGATGATGCTGCAATAAAAATCATCATAAGTTTGACATTCTCTATCATTAGGAACTTCTGTGTCTCAATCCCATTTAGATGGAACCTTTGACTATTAGTTGTGAGAAAGAACTGGATTCACACAAGAGTCATCCAGTATACAAAGGCATACACAAAAATGTAATTTGATTTTGCAAACATTACATTTACAAGAATTTTGAATAAAAATATGTACTCTTCTGTCCTCTGGTATTCTATTAGTATCATCAATTGAAAGGAGAATGAATAGTGAATATCAATCATACATACCTTACAATTATTTAGTGATTTTTAGTTCAATATTCAAATTTTTCAGTAATTCCATATCATTATCCTATTTGGTACTATGATTCAAAAGGGAAGCTTGGTGAGTGAAATAAAAGCAGGGATAAAGAAGTTAATAAAGAAAGAATAACAGAGCATTGACATATTGATAGAAACAATGAAGGAAGGAATAAAGAAAATATACAGATAGGGTATGAACAATTAATATCTCACATTTGTTCCCATCCACTTTACAAAGAACTTTCATATGATACTTTATTCTACACAATAACCAATTGTGTTGTTATCACACTTTGTAGGTTAGGAAGTCCAGACTCAGAGGTCCAGAGCTTCAAAGTAGAAAATCTGGGACAATTATTTGTCTTTTTTTTTTTATTTTTTGTGAAATCAGAAAAAAAATTTTCTGAAACGTCAAATTGAAGAATCTGGGAAACAGCAGGGAGCGCGACCCGTGGGGGAAAAACTGGGTGGAAGAATAGTTTTCATCATATAGTTGAAAAGCACCGGATGGCCAGAAGAACAAAATCTATGGGTTTTTTCAGTCACTGGCTCTATTATTCCTTCTCTTTTTCAGGTTGAGGAGGATCGTTTTTAAGTGCAGAGGGGCCACAAAGGATCAGAGAAAGCTCTGTAACTCAGAATATCAATATACATCTTTTTAAATTTGTTTTTTGTTACTTTAAATTTAAATCATTTAACATATAAAAGGAATTAAGAGAAAAACTCAGAATATATTCCATGATGCCCTCATATATCCCTTTAGAAAATTGTAAAATATGTAAGATTTTCTCATGGCCTGAAATTGCCATCAGATCTATGGAAATCTCAGTGTCATAGAAAATATAAATAATATTTTTAAAACACTATTATATGCCAAATAAATTCATATCCAAACTTTACTTTTATTGCCTCTGCTATTGTGTATCAATTACGTGGGCAAGAATAGAGATATTTACGAATGAGATTTTTTTCCGTGCCCTCTTCTAACACTCTAATCCCATTGGGAAATTTCTGTCAGGGCTGATTTTTTAGAGATGTTGCCCCAGTTCTTTGGTTCCTGGCTTGAAGGAATCACAAGCCAGGCCGTGCGAGGTAGTGATGACAGACACTTAACACTGCCACACAAGCAGCTTTTATTGCAAGCTTATTGTCACAGGAGTATAAAGAGAAAGGTCTGTCTCCAGGAGTGGATGATGTGCTAAATGGTGAGTGGAATATTCATTACTGTCCTCAGAAAGCGCTGGAGAGTTCTTAGAACTAAGGGCCCTCCACATTTTTATCCTTATAGGGTAATTTCCGGGGGTTGCCATGACAATTGTAATCTGTCATGCTGCTGATGGGAATGATTTTTACCACATTAATGCATGTTAATGAGGAAAAGGTCACCTTTAGACATGAGTTCCTAGTTTCTGCGCATGCTCCTGGCCAGGAAAAGGCCCTACCTGAAAGTTCCTTCCTTTGCGGGTTAGGTACTAAATGCTCATCGGCTTCCTTATTTTTGCCCCCTTCCTCTTTCCCTGTGGTTAGCACTGCCAGCCTGCACCTGTCCCTAACAATTTCCAGCTCTGATTTTTCAGCGGAGATAATTCTTTGCTTTATTTTCATAGGAAAGCCACAGAATGCAGAAAATAACGGAGAACACTTAGGACGGTTCATTCTACAGCATTTTTTCATAGGTAATTTTTATCAGGTGTGTACTTTTACTGTCGTTGGCTATGTATTGTACATGATTATTTATTTGTATATTACGTTTTAGGAACATTTAGTTATCATTATCCAGTGTCCAAAACTCTTAGTTGTAAAAATGAAGAAAAAAAGAATATAGTATTTGGGATGGATAGCTGAAGGTAGAGCCAGCGGCACTGTACATAGAATCCCACAAAACAATTGAGATAAATCGAAAGTGTGGAAGTGTTAGGGGTTTGATTCAAATAGCAGTCAGTGGAGTAGAGATCTAACTGACAAAGCATAAAATTTGTCAACTCACCCTGTTGTTCTCTCCAATATGTGATTACAGCGGGTAGACATTCTTTTATAAATTGTGATCAAGAGTCATGGTGATTGTTTATTAAGATGTTTGATTGAATATTGGACATACAGAGATTAACTGTTTTCTCACTGGAGCATAAGAACTCGGCTGGTGAGAAACAGAGTTGAAGAGGTAAGGTCCTCTTGGGGGCCCTACTAGAACTTGAACTACAGCCTTTTGCCCCTCTTTTTAAGAATGTGTGTGGAGCAATAATCTCACTGTACTATTAACTCCACTGTAGTTAAACTTCTGAATGTAGAGTTAAAAGTTCAGCTCATTGAATAAAATCTCTGTGATCTAGTTGCTTTTTATCTATCACTTCTTCCTGGAAAGGCAGTAAGACAAGAAAGAAGGGAGACAGAAAGGAAGGAAGGAGAATGGAAGGGAAAAAGGAAATAAAGAAGGAAATGAGTAAAGAATGAAATCAGGAATTAGGGATAAAGAAGAGTAGGAAAAGGTGGAAAAAAGAAAAGAAAAGAAAAGAAAAGGAAAGTAATGAAAGAGGACAGAAGAAAAAATTAGTAAACTGATATTTACTGACTATTCATTCCAAAATTATTCTTGGTGAGGGTGAGTTCACATGGCTATCTCATTTAATCCTTACAGGAACTCTGAAATCTTAATCGTCGCATGTAACATGCACATCAAGCTATCGCCCAAGCCCACACCTTAATAACAATCTGTTTCTGCTGTCATATAGAGTCCGCCCTGGCTTATGTGGCCCTGTCTTCATTAGCCACTGTGGATTAGACTAGACTTGGACCATTTACCGTAGCTGAACTGATTAATTTCTTCCGTAAGCATTTGTCTTCTAGTACCATGACTCTAAGTGGTTTTTGTTGAATGCTTGAATTGATAAAGTATATTGGGTAAAAGTTAAGGCAAACAAATCTCTGTGGGGACAAAGACGACTTGAAAGTGATTATATGAATGTCCTAGTTCCATATTTTCAGCAATGCTTCTTATCACCAATTTTCTTATTTTAGCCATTCTAATAGATGTGCAGTACTTTCCATATTGATGTTAATTTGCATTTTCCTGATGACTAATGATGTTGAGCATCTTTTCATGACCTCATTGGGCATTAGTATATTACCTTCTGTGAAGTGTCTGCTCAAATATTTTTCTTTTAAAATTAAGTTTCTTATATTATTATTCAGTAAAAGTCCTCTATATATTCTAGATATGATAATTTTCCATATATAATGAATATTTTTGCTCATTCTATGTCTTTCCTTTTCATTTTTAATGATGCATTTTGAACAGAAGTCTAATTTTAATGAATTCCATTTCATCAGTTACTGGATGGATATTCAGTATCTGGATGGATGTGTGTTTTAATCTTTGCCTACTCCGAAGTAATATCCTTTCTCTTATGTTTTCTTTATTAGTTTTGGAGTTGAAGATCTTATTTTAGATCTATGATCCATTCAACTTAATTTTTGCATATGTTGTGAGGTAAGAGTTGAGGTTTGTTGGTTCTGTTTGTTTTTATATGCATGAGTATGTAATTGTCCCAACATTTTTTTAATAAAGGAAAAAGACTCCTTCCCTATTGAAATACTTTTCCACCTTTGCCATCGATTTCTGCCTACATTTTTATAATGTCCTTCATTCTATTTATTTTGAGTCTGTTTTCTTCTTCTTTTTGTAGTCCTTAGGATGGAAATATTATTGATTTTGATTTTTTCTAATATAAATAAAGTTATTTCTTTCTCAACACAATTTAGATGAATTCTATACATTTTGACATATACTTTTTCAAATTTCTTTCCATTTTAATACTTCCTAATTCATTTTTGTTTTTCTTTTTGAATTATGAGTAATTTAGAAATGTGTTACCTAATTTTCGCATATGTGAAAGTATTCAAGACCTTTCTGATTTTCATTTCAAACTTAATCACTTGTGGTCAGAGACCTACTCTGTATAATTTCATTTCTTTTAAAGTCCTGGAGATTGATTTCATGTTCTAACATACCATCTATCATGCTGACTGTTTCATGTCAGTTAGAACACAATCAGTTTTCTGCTGTTGTTGAGTGTTCTCTTAATGTCATTTGAGTCAAATTGTTTGATAACATGGGTCACAAATTATCTCAGTTTTAATTTCTCAAAAAAAGTCTTTTCCGCTTAATTTTAGAAGATTTTTTGAGTATAGAATTCTAAGTATGCAAGATATTTAAAGTACTTTTTCCTCAGCATTTTAAAGATGCATTCCATTTCTTTTGGCATGCTTAGTTTCTTATGTGAATACTAATGTACTAAAAACATTCTTACCCTTATTCTTCTGTGTGTAATATGAGTTTTTTCTTCTGCTATTATTAAGATGTCGTTATTACTAGATTTCAGGAATTTTATTGTAGTGCATCTTGACATGGTTCTCTTGTGTTTGTCCTGCTTTGAATTCACTGAGCTTCCTCCATTGCATTTATAATTTTCAGAGATTTAGAAAATTCAATGTCGTCATATCTTCAAATATATTTTTGTCCTCCCTCTTTTCTCTTCATTTAAGACTCCAATTACTCCTACGTTAATTTACCTGATATTACTCCCTGTAACACTGAGGGTTTTTTTTTTTTTTTCTTATTTTTTTCCTATGTTCTTCATACAGGAAAGATTCGGTTGTTAGGTCTTCAGGTTCACTGATGTTTTGCTTCTGTAATGTCTAACCTGTAAACTTTTAATTTCTGGTTTTGTTTATCCCTTTTTTATATCATCTCATACTTTCTTCATCATGCTCATATTTTCTTTTATATCCTTGGACTTAGGGAGCATTATGTTAACTATTTTAATATCATGTTTGCTAATTGTTTCTCTCTTATCATTTCTGGCTCTCTATTGCCTGATATTCTATAGGCTATGAGTTGCATTTTCCTGTTTATTGTTTTATCTAGCAGTTTTTATTGGATTCCACATTATGATTTTTGCATTGTTGAATGCTGGTTTATATTGTAGTAATCTAAAAAATACACAGGGAATTGGTGCCCCTAACCCTCAGGTTGTTCAAGGATCAGCTGTTTTTTGAAAATTTTCAATGTCTTTACAAAATTCAATAAATTGTATATATTTTATATTATACATTACTTTTTAAATTAAAGCTTTATATTGTTTTTTGAAAAAAGAAATAAAGGACTTTGCTTCTATTTGGAAATTAAGTAACTTGTAGATCAGTTTAATCTATTCAAAACTTATTTTTTAAACTCATTTAAGGTGGGTCTAGAGAAGTCTATTCTCTAGGGCTAATTTGGTCAAATATTAATTATAACCTTCCTGGTGTTGCTACTGAAGGCCCTGCATATTAAATGGAGTCTCCTTCTTTGATTGGTGGAAATTTAATTGATCTTTGGCACTCTGTGATCTCTGGAATTTGTACAGCTACTGGTAAGACCTTCTTATGGGTTGTTGTGCTTTCCCCTTTCTTTTTTATTATTATTTCTATTCACAAGTCCCATTTCTGTGTCAAAATCAATGTCCCAGGGGAACCAGATTATTTCTTGTGTTAGTAATCAGCAGCAAATGATTAATTTCTTCCCTATCCCCAAACTTCACCCTTCTCCCTCCATCTGTTTTGCTTTCCTCCTTTAGCCTCTCGCCAGTGCCCTCTCCCTCTGTATAGCCCCAGGTGAAATTTAGGGTCCAGGAGAGACCCACAAATATAGTAAGTTTTTTACCACATTGCGTTTTTATTGATCTTCATGTTATATAAATTGTATTTATTATTTTTCTTTCCAGGCTTCTTGATGCTTCTCTTTATGCTTGTTACTTATATTATTATTTATCCTTATACTGTTTGATACTTTTTCTTGTAATAATTGTTTCTGCCAATTAATAAATGACACCTTAATTGCAAATAGAGACAAAAAATTCAATCAATTTGATTTTTCAGGGTTATATTGACTGTATCCTGCACTTATTTTCAGATTAACACTTTTGGTTTCCAACCCTGAACCCTTTGTATGTAAAAAATTCCTGATATTAGAGCAGATAAGTTTTTTTTATCTAGTTCAATTTTAATTTGATTATGTAGACATACCTTGGACTAATACGAAAGCTGTAATTGTTTATAAATAGCTTTCAAATTCTAATGTCTTTACTGAAAATGTGATTTATATTTGAGAAGCAATGAAATAGCTAGATAATACAAGAGGGAGGTGGTGATTGAAGGCTTCTGATCTATCAATTTACAAAAATACATGTTATTTCATTAAATGCATATTTATAGATAAAAAGTCAATCCTAGGATAAAATAACTAATGGTAGGTTTTCATTTTTTTATTCTTTTTGTAAAAATTCAATTCCTTTTTAAATTTTCTACTTAGACAATGGAATAATTCATCCTTATCAGAGATTATTTTTATGAGTATTATTTAACAGCTAGAAGATAGAATATATGTAAATGCTGTGTGTTATCATCATATAAAATTCATTGCACAGCTGAGCTTTAGTCACAATTCAAATTCACTAAGGAACAATGAAACTTCATCATTAATAAATCATCAAATTGTCTTCTAATGAGAACAGATTTTTATTTATGCTTTCATATAAAATCTTCCAATACACAGCCTGTGATAATGATACTCTAATATGATAGTCTAAATGCTTTCACCATCAGTCAAAATTGCCTATTGCTGTACAACAAACCACCCCCAAACTCAGTGGCTTAAAACAATAGCTGTTTGATTGCTCGTGATTCTGTGGGTTGGCAATGCAGGCACCACTCAGCTGGGGCAGCTAATTTCTGCATTTGCGGTCACTGGGTATGTCAGCTGGGCTTATCTAGTCCCAGGATGCCTCAAGCACATTGAGGCCTAGAGATGGCCTCTTCGATTCTTTTTATGGAAGTGGTGTTGCCTTGTAATTAGTGTGTTTTCTCCTAAACCTCTATTTAGACAAGGTTCTCTCAGCAAAACCTCAGAAAAACCCATCAATAGTTTGGTTCAATCACATGTGTGGGGCTTTAGTGCCAGTGGCTGGAAAATCTGTGACAGCCGGGCCTCTCTCCACATACTCTCTTCCCACTACATCTCTTACCCTGGAGGAGTCTATCCTGAGCTTCTGCACGGGCAGCAATGCCCTGAGAAGGCAAGAACAGAAGCTAACAGTCCTCTTAACTCTCGGGTTTGGACGTCACACAACATGTCTTCAGACATAGTCTGTTGTCACAGCAAGTCATAAAAACAACCTACAATGAATGGCTGGGAAAATAGACTCTGCCTTTTAAAGGAGAAGAATTTGTGGGCATATTATATCTACCACACTCTCTCATTTTTAGACCAATATTTTATGTAAAATAATACCATGAATTCCCCCTCCCCGCCCCTCCTCGCCCCTCCCCACACGAGTTTTTCAAAATCTCCATTCCCAAATGTAAATCCCTCCTCAATATTAATGCTTCTGAAAAGTTTTGGGAAAGAAAGAAAAATCTCAACATGTGTATGTAAATCCAAAGGGTGGCAGGGAATGACGCTTTTTTGAGTTAGAAATCCCTGTTAGATTGAATTCTCAGTTCTATCTCTTATTAATCACTTAATATCTCTCAGTCATTCTGTCCTTAACAAAACAGAGAGGGAAGACTTGCACCTGGATTACAGAAATATGTGAATCGCACTAAGAAATGTAAATAATTTGTAAGGAAAAAATTTAAATGCAAAAAGTGTTTCACAAGTGTAGGGTGATCATTTCATTCCTGTGATACTTCCAGCTTGGGCCAAATTTGGGAATTTGGGATCAAAACACACCATATGCAACTATTGTATGTCTCACTGCTACAGATGGCCTTTTTAGTTCTTTTTATGGAAGTGATGTTGCCTTGTAATTGGTGTCAGTTTTCTCCTAGATCTCTATTTAGGAGAGGTCCACTCAGCAAAACCTCAAAAAAACCTGCCGATGGATTGGACCAGAATTCTAATAGAGTTTCTGGTTCTTTGTTGTAAAAGAGAAGATTTAGTGTGAAATCTACTCCAAGTATGACCATATATTTTGATGACCCTCTGCGTTTTACTCTGTTGATTGATGTTTACGCAGTTTAACCTGGGACATTCTCCTTGTGTATTTCTTGTAGACTTTGCAGATTTTCAGTTACTTCCATCGCCTTTCACATGGTTCTCTGGTTATACTCAAGAGGTTTTCACATATTTTATTTTATTCTTTCCTTGCAAATACTAGGATATATCATTAAAATTTCCATTTTATGGATTAGAAAACTAAAGTAAAGGCATTCAGTAAAAATTCTCAATAGGATGATATTGATTTTTTTTCATGCTTTAGCAACGAAAATATTTGCAGTTGTATTTACAAATTGTTTAAAAATAAACATTTTTTAAAAAGTACACAAATACTATATGTACATTGTATAAATTTATAAGATAAAAAGGGAACAAAAAATAAACAAAAAAAGCAATGATCACACTGCTAAGATAAAATTGCTGTTCAAATTATTTCATGTATGTATATCCAGTCTATTTAAATAAATGTATGTATGAACACTCACATACACAGAAGTATCTACATAATATAGCTTATACTGTGTATATGACCTTTTATATGTTTTAACACATCATAAGAATTCTTATATGCTATTAGAAATTTGTAATCAATATATTTTAAATTCTTTACAATATTTCATTCCATAGATAAAGTGAAAGTCATTTAACTTAGGCATACTTAGGCATTAGGTTGTTTTCCATCATTTGACATAAAATTCCAATATCAGTTTTTGTACATTTATTATTATTCATCTCTCCATTTATGTCATGATAGTCTTTTTATAATGCCTTCATTGACATAATCCACATCATACAGTTCATCTATTTAAAATTTACAATTTAATGCATTTTTTCTACACAGTTGTTCAAACATTACATTAATATATTTTTAGAACATTTCTGTTGCCTCCAAAAAATAGTTCTAAAAAAACCCCATGTCTATTTGCAACTTAATTAATCTTTACATCTCTATAGATTTCCCTATTCTGAACACTTGTGACTGGCTTCTGCCACTTACCGTGACGTATTTGAAGTTCATCATGTAACATGCTTCAGTGCTTCATTTACTTTTGTTGAAGAATTGCATTTCATTGTATGGATAGATCACATTTTATTTATCCATTGATGAGTTAATGGGCACTTTTTCCTACCACTTTTTGGATGTTACTCCTATTGTGAACACTCGTGTACATGTTTGTACATGTGGATGTATGTTTTCATATTTCCAGAGAAATTGCTGTGTCATATGATGACTCCATGGCTAACATTTTATGTATCTGCCAAACTTTTCAGAGACTGCCGTTTTGCTTTACCAAGGATACATTGTTAGGTACTGGATTACCGGATAATGGTTAGGACTATTGCAAAAACTCCTGGTACATACTCATAGTTTGCTTTCATAAAAAGCATCTACAGATATATCCATTTGCTTCTTAAAAATTTCTCAGACTCTTTCCATCACTGAAAATTACCTTTAAAATAAATGTTAATTTGAGACAGAAAGGCATTTTGTCAAAAAGAATGAATACCATTAAGATTGTATAGTTTTTAGGCTTATTAAAATGATAAATATCTTCTGTAATTTTTATTTTTTATCTTTTTCTATTATCAGTTTTATTATTATCTAATAGCAATTTTCACCATTTATAATTTATTTTAAAATTTTAACTACATATATATATTTTTTGAGACAAGGTCTCACTCTGTCACCTGGGCTAGAGTGCAGTGGTGTTATCATAGATCACTGCAACTCCTGGGCTCAAGCGATCCTTTTGTTTCAGCCTCCTAAGTCAAGTAGATGGGACTTCAGGTGTGTGGCACCATGCCCAGTTAATTTTTTTATTTTTTGTATGGATAGGGTTTCCCTTCTGCTCAAGCTGCTCTTGAACACCAGGCCTCAAGCAATCCTCCTACCTCAGCCTCCCAAAGTGCTAGGATTACAGGCGTGAGCCCCTGTGCCCAGCTATTTATGGTATATTTTCATGTATAGTGATTTATATTTCCATTTATTAATTATTTCAATCTTTATTTTGGCATTTCTACCATTGGATTTTTGATTAATATATTTTTAATTGAATTTTTCTTCATTTTATTTTTCATTTGTATAAATTTAAGGGGTACCAGTGTGATTTTGTTACGTGGATATTTTGCACAGTGGTGAAGTCAGGGCTTGTAGTATATCCATCTCAAAAGTAATTTATAGCATACCCATAAATAGTTTTCTCAACACCTACTCCCTCCCATCCTCCTACCCTTCCAAGTCTCTGATGTCTATCATTCCACATTTTATGTGCATTTGCACACATTATTTAGCTCCCATTTATAAGTGAGAATGTGTGATATTTGACTTTCTGAGTTGTTTCACTTAAGATAATGGCCTCTAGTTCTATCCATATGTCTGTGGAAGACATGATTTCATTCTTTTTACAGCTGAATAGAATTCCATTGTGAATATATAACACATTTTCTTTATCCAGTCATCTGTTGGTGGGCACTTAGGTTGATTCTTGTGAATAATGCTGTGATAGAATACCAGTGCAGATATCATTGTTATATAATGATTTATTTTCCTTTAGGTAGATACTTGGCAGTGGGATTGCTGGATTGAGTGGTAGCTTTATTTTTAGTTCTTTCAGAAATCTCCATGTTTTACATAGAGGTTGTAATAATTTACATTCCTGTAAATAGTGTGTAAGTCTTCCCTTTTCTCCACATCCACACTGACATATGTAATTTTTGACTTTTTAATTATAGCCATCGTGACTGGTATAAAATGACATCTCATTGTGGTTTTAATTTGCATTTCTCTGATGATTAATGATGTTTAGCATTTATTTTCATTTGCTTGTTAGCCATTTGTATGTCTTCTTTTGTAAAATGTCTATTCCTGTCTTTGACCATTTTTTAATAGGATTATTTGCTTTTTTGTTGTTGTTGAGTTGTTTGAGTTCCTTGTAAATTGTGGATATTAGTACCTTATATATCACATAATTTGTGAATATTTTCTCCCATTTTGCAGGTTTCTGTTGACTCAGTTGATTATTTATTCTGCTGTGTAGAAGTTTTTTGGCTTAATTAAGTCCCATTTCTCTATTTTTGTTTTTATTGTTTATGCTTTTAAGGTTTCAATCATGAATTCTTTGCCTAGACCAATGTATAGAAGAGTTTTCCCTAGGTTTTCTTCCTATATTTTTAAAGTTTCAAATTTTACATTTAAGTCTTTAATCCATCTTGAGTTGATTTTCCTGTATGGTGAGAAAAGTCCAGTTTCATTCTTCTGAATATAGGGATCCAATTTTCCCAGCACCATTTTTTGAAACGTGTGTACTTTCCCCAGTGTATGTTTTTGTTACCTTTGTCAAAGATCAGTTGGCTGTAGATATGTGGCTTTTTTTCTAGGTTCTCTATTCTTTTTCATTGGTCCATGTGTTGTGATATCAGGGCCATGCTGCTTTGACAACCATAGCCTTGTAGTATAATTTGAAGTCAGGTAATGAGATGACTGTAGCTGCTGGCAGTTAGCTAGTCTCCCAACAAAACAGGTCCCAGGTAGGATCGTTGCAAGAGATTTGGAAATAACAGAGACAGAAACAAAGTGTAGTTTAAAGTGATGGGGAAGTGAGAGGTCCTCCAGCATTCCCATAAGCCAGGATGCACTGAGTCAAGTCCCACATCAGTATTTATTGATACAGCATGCAGTTGTCCTTGATCATAGAATTATGTGTACAGATTATTTGTTTAGGTTTCAAGGCCTCCCAAAGGTTTCAAGAGATCCCTTACTTAATTCTATCTACAAGAGTAAACAGTTATAAATTTCTTTCAAGATAAACATTTTAAGCCCCACATTAAGAATAGACCTAGCTGAGTATACAAGTTAAAGATAAAAATGTATAAAACAGGAACACTGAGCCTGCATACTTTTCCAATCTATTTCTCTGTATATCGAGACAAGCGGTCAGGAGTGAAACAGGAATAGCCTTGAGATTTATGATAGTTCCAGCTGCAGATCGTCTGCTGGGCTGACATCCCTTGATCGGTTTCTTAGCCTTGGGCCCCATGCTGAGCTCTGCCTGTACAAGCTCCAGGCGCTGGTTTGCAGTTGTCCCTGATTGGTGGAATGCCCCCCTTGTTGCTACTAAGCAGCTTCTGGTCTGTGAACTAACACGCCCACAGATTCCTTCAAGGCAAAGTCCTGCAAAACTCCTGAAACTTTTCATGTCTTAAGAGAAACCCTATTTCCCAACATGCAGGTTTGTTCTTTTGCTTAAAATTGCTTTGGTTATTTGGGCTCTTTTTTATTAGGATTTATTTTTCTAATTCTGTGAAAAATAGCATTGGTATTTTGATAGAAATTACATTCAATCTGTAGGTTGCTTTGGGCAGTATGGTCATTTTAATGATATTAATTCTTGTGATCCATGAGCATGGGATTCCATTTGTTTGTGCTGCATATAACTTCTTTCACCAGTGTTTTGTAATTTTCCTTGAGATCTTTCACCTCCCTGGTTAAATGTATTTGAAGGTATTCTTTTTACAGTTATTTTAAAGAAATTGCCTTCTTGATTTCGTCCTCAACTTTATTGCTATTGGTGTTTAGAAATACTACCAATTTTTATATGTCAATTTTCTGAAACTTTACTGAATTCATTTTAAAAACTCTAAGAGTTGTTTGGTAAGTCTTTAGAGTTTTCTAGATATAAGATTATATTCTCAGTGAACAGAGATAATTTGACTTCTTCCTTTCCAATTTGGATGCCTTTCATTTCTTTCTCTTGCCTGATTGCTCTGGCTAGGACTTCCAGAACTGTTTTGAAGAGGGGAGGCAAAAATCGCATCCTTGTCTTGTTCCAATTCAAAGAGGGAATGTTTTCAAGTCCCTTTCTGTATGATGTTATCTGTGAGTTTGTCACATATGGCATTCATTATTTTGAGATATGTTCCTTCTATGCCTAGTTTGTTGAGGGTTTTATATGAAGCAATGCTGATTTATCAAATCCTTTTTCTGCATCTATTCAGGTGAGCCTAAGGATTTTTTTTTCTAGTATTTTGTTGATAATTTTTGGAAATCCAGGCACCTCACATGGTCTCCAGTGACTACACAAGAGATATTGATCACTACTGCCTGATGGGGATAAAAGTCATGGCTCTCTGCTTAGCCTTTTCTGATATCACCATGGTGAGGTGTGAAGAGTGTATTGACTGTCTTGTTACAGTTTGGCAAAGTTAGAAATATTATAAATATTATCTGATGATGATATCCATTTAGCACATCAAGCTAAGCTTGTAGTTTTAAGTATTATAATGCTGTAATTGACAGAATAATAAATACAGTACATCATGAGTCATATCAATGGGCATAGACAAAAACAGCCTCAGCAAAAGTCTTCCCTAAATCTAAAGAACCATGAATGAGTAGCCTAGCTAGATAGGACCCTTGTAGACAATAACCACTCTATTCCAGTGGTCAAACACCACAGAAAAAGTGTGGCTCCACCTTTGTATGCCTAAAAAGGCCAAGTACAGAGCCTTGATTTTTTGAATAGGAGAGGAGAAAGCGGTCAGATGGAGTGAAAGAGGGGTAAGACAGCCTGTCAATACTCCTGTCAAGCTCATCTCATCGAAAAGTGTATTTATCACACCAAACACATTTACTTTATGTTTTCCACTTTGATTCAAGTTTTTGCCACTTTTTTCCTTTTTGTAATTATTTGCTTCCATGAATGATGATAAGTAAGAAATGTAACTATTATGTTTATTCTGATATCTTAACTAACATATCTACAGATGTTTATTCAAAGGATTATTTTTCAATGTAATAAAGAAAATTAAAATACAACATGCATTGTTTTTTTTTATTTTTTTTTATTATTCCAAGGTATTGTGAGGGTACAAACATTCTAGTTACACTTTATGTCTTTGCCTCACCCAAATGCAGGTTAAAAGCATGCCCTTCCCTCCCTTTAGTGCTCCCCATGTCCTTTAGTTGTAGATTTGCCCCCCATCCCCCTAATCCCTGGAGAGTATTTCTGCCATGGGATCACCCTAGTGTTGATCAGTTAGTACCAATTTGATGGCGAGTACAAGTGGATCCTGTTCTTCTGCTCTTGTGGTGCCTCACTTTGGATAATGGGCCTAAGTTTGGTCCAGGAAAGTATAAGAGGTGCTGGATCACTGTCTTTTCTTATGATTGAGTAATATTCCATTGTAAACATACCAAATTTTAGTAATCCACTCATGGATTGATGGGCACTTGGGTTGTTTCCACAATCTTGCAATAGTGAATTGTGCTGCCATAAACATTCGGGTGCATATGTCTTTACAGTAGAATGTTTTGTGCTCTTTTGGGTAGATGCCTAATAGTGCTATTGCTGGATCGAATGGTATTTCTATTTTTAGCTCTCTGAGGTATCTCCAAATTCTTTTCCACAGAGGTTGCACTAATTTGCAGTCCCACCAGCAGTG